>JASANA010002463.1:0-29636 GCA_030248095.1 Ptycholaimellus sp. GST1_10
TTTTCCCATGGTTCTATGAGGATGTGAGCCGTTAGGGGAGTTGGGGCATTTTTTTTGCATAGTTTTTGTCTTCTACATAGATATATTGTCAAATGTTTCCCCTAAAAACCACAAATTTTCTTAGTTTGCCAGGTAAATCGAAGAAAATGGACGATGGAATGGGTCTGCGTTCTCTGTGCCAAAGGCCCCTGCCAGCAGGCAAAATCGACCCAGCTCCAGTGCGACCACCATCTTCACCTTCACTGCAAGCATCAACCTTTTCTGGTCAGTCCCAGCTCTTCATGGAACGTATTTTAAAGCAGTTATCAAAATTCTCTAAAGCCCCAACTCCTTTATCGGCCGTCCGAGGTCATGGTACTAACAATGTCATGCATAGCATGAGCGCTTTTCCCATGGTTCTATGAAGATGTGAGCCGTTAGGGGAGTTGGGGCACTTTTTCGCATAGTTTTTGCCTTCTACATAGATATATTGTCAAATGTTTCCCCTAAAAACCACAAATTTTCTTAGTTTGCCAGGTAAATCGAAGAAAATGGACGATGGAATGGGTCTGCGTTCTCTGTGCCAAAGGCCCCTGCCAGCAGGCAAAATCGACCCAGCTCCAGTGCGACCACCATCTTCGCCTTCACTGCAAGCATCAACCTTCTCTGGTCAGTCCCAGCTCTTCATGGAACGTATTTTAAAGCAGTTATCAAAATTCTCTAAAGCCCCAACTCCTTTATCGGCCGTCCGAGGTCATGGTACTAACAATGTCATGCATAGCATGAGCGCTTTTCCCATGGTTCTATGAGGATGTGAGCCGTTAGGGGAGTTGGGGCACTTTTTCGCATAGTTTTTGTCTTCTACATAGATATATTGTCAAATGTTTCCCCTAAAAACCACAAATTTTCTTAGTTTGCCAGGTAAATCGAAGAAAATGGACGATGGAATGGGTCTGCGTTCTCTGTGCCAAAGGCCCCTGCCAGCAGGCAAAATCGAACCCAGCTCCAGTGCGACCACCATCTTCACCTTCACTGCAAGCATCAACCTTCTCTGGTCAGTCCCAGCTCTTCATGGAACGTATTTTGAAGAAGTTATCAAAATTCTCTAAAGCCCCAACTACCTTTATCGGCCGTCCGAGGTCATGAGTACTAACAATGTCATGCTTAGGCATGAGCGTTTTTCCCATGGTTCTATGAGGATGTGAGCCGTTAGGGGAGTTAGGGCACTTTTTCGCATAGTTTTTGTCTTCTACATAGATATATTGTCAAATGTTTCCCCTAAAAACCACAAATTTTCTTAGTTTGCCAGGTAAATCGAAGAAAATGGACGATGGAATGGGTCTGCGTTCTCTGTGCCAAAGGCCCCTGCCAGCAGGCAAAATCGACCCAGCTCCAGTGCGACCACCATCTTCACCTTCACTGCAAGCATCAACCTTCTCTGGTCAGTCCCAGCTCTTCATGGAACGTATTTTAAAGCAGTTATCAAAATTCTCTAAAGCCCCAACTCCTTTATCGGCCGTCCGAGGTCATGGTACTAACAATGTCATGCATAGCATGAGCGCTTTTCCCATGGTTCTATGAGGATGTGAGCCGTTAGGGGAGTTGGGGCACTTTTTCGCATAGTTTTTGTCTTCTACATAGATATATTGTCAAATGTTTCCCCTAAAAACCACAAATTTTCTTAGTTTGCCAGGTAAATCGAAGAAAATGGACGATGGAATGGGTCTGCGTTCTCTGTGCCAAAGGCCCCTGCCAGCAGGCAAAATCGACCCAGCTCCAGTGCGACCACCATCTTCACCTTCACTGCAAGCATCAACCTTCTCTGGTCAGTCCCAGCTCTTCATGGAACGTATTTTAAAGCAGTTATCAAAATTCTCTAAAGCCCCAAATCCTTTATCGGCCGTCCGAGGTCATGGTACTAACAATGTCATGCATAGCATGAGCGCTTTTCCCATGGTTCATATGAGGATGTGAGCCGTTAGGGGAGTTGGGGCACTTTTTCGCATAGTTTTTGTCTTCTACATAGATATATTGTCAAATGTTTCCCCTGCAAACCAGAAATTTTCTTAGTTTGCCAGGTAAATCGAAGAAAATGGACGATGGAATGGGTCTGCGTTCTCTGTGCCAAAGGGCCCCTGCCAGCAGGCAAAATCGACCCAGCTCCAAAGTGCGACCACCATCTTCACCTTCACTGCAAGCATCAACCTTCTCTGGTCAGTCCCAGCTCTTCATGGAACGAAGATTCAAGCAGTTATCAAAATTCTCTGAAGCCCCAACTCCTTTATCGGCCGTCCGAGGTCATGGTACTAACAATGTCATGCATAGCATGAGCGCTTTTCCCATGGTTCTATGAGGATGTGAGCCGTTAGGGGAGTTGGGGCACTTTTTCGCATAGTTTTTGTCTTCTACATAGATATATTGTCAAATGTTTCCCCAAAAAACTACAAATTTTCTTAGTTTGCCAGGTAAATCGAAGAAAATGAACTTGATGGAATGGGTCTGCGTTCTCTGTGCGAAAAGCCCCTGCCAGATGGAATCTGCTGCTTGGACAGTTGCATTTTTTTTGGCGCGCAGTTCAGTGTCTCTTTCCATGCACGCCAAAAACAAAATGCAGATGACGCAGCAGATTCCATTAGAAGTAGATGTATTTCCCTGACTTTTTGCTCAAGGCAATTACAAAATTTGGAGAAAAGAGACCCACATTTGGCTTGCCGATGGTACCAGATATTTCTTCCATTTTTAATATAGTATGAAACGTATAAATAGAAGTTTTATATTAAAAATAAACTCATTTAAAAAAATAAAATGGAAAGAAAAAATTCGAAAATTTAAAAAACTGCAAAATTATTGGCAAACAAACATTTTTGGCAATTGGCAATTTTTCTTACACTCAGGGCAATTAATTTTTGGAAGAAGGAGCTTTGCTTTTAGCATGCCGAAGGTAAAAATTGTTTTGTCTCCTTTAAATAAACTAATATAAAATGAATGCCTGCGAAGGAATCGAACCCGCCAGTTCAATCCAGCTGTCCAATTGGATACACCACTACACCACTGGTGCACATGACCTTGTAGGTTAACTGAAGAGTTATGAATAAGTGAAAAAATGAGGCCCACGGACCCGGGGAAGGAGGGTGGTGGGGGAAGAAATGAATACCTACTATCGCCCATTGAATAGATGCGGAGAAGAAGGAGGAGGAGGAGGAGGAGGAGGAGGAGTTCGGACAAATGGTTTTTTGCATTTTTCACCTTAAAATCAAATGTTTTGTGCAAAACTCAAAAGATAAACTATAGACAATTCGATGTTGCTCTTTCCAATGGTGAAAGAATTAGAACGATTGGAGCCTTCTGTGACGAGCAGTCGCCTTATCAAATTTAAGATCTAGCAATAACCCTCAAAACATTCACCTAGGTCGAAAAGAGGGGCTGGGCGCTGACACTTCGCTAACGCTCGCTCGCGCCAGCCCAATAATGCATATTTTACCGCTTTGTTGATGATGTTTGGTGAGTTGTGATCGAATTGACACGGTGCTTAGACACCTCTCTTTATCACTATTACACCATCTTGATTTGGGCACAAAACGATCTGCTTAAAATTAACCACAAATTTCACCTAGCATGAACTAAATCTGAACTAGCAACGCTGAAAAAAGCAAGCACTGCGACACAAAGTGCTAGTAAAAAGCCTCATCTGGCAAAGATGAGCAAGCGCAACAGATCTCCTAGTAGAAGCATGCATGGAACTGGCATTGGAAGCGATCATTGGCAGAAGGTGCCAGGTATAAAGGAATTGAGGCCTAAACAGGACTGCCATTGAGAGCAGCAGCTCTGAAGGGCGGTTGGAGGAAGGCGATGCGAGGCTGGGGGAAGTTGGGGTCGATGTGCTGGGCGACGACGAAGGGACGCGTTTCTTCCTCCCCTCCCATCGCATCATCCTCCACCAGGGCATCGTCTTCCGTCCCCCGCTCAGCTTCCGCCTGCACAGCACCCACTTTGCCCCTTTGCACCTTCGGGCAACAAAAAGGTGAAGGTAGTGAATGGGAGAACGCTGAGGGGTTCCGGAGTGGCGGCAGGGCTGCGTCCGCTGATGTCAGAGTAGGGTTTGCGTCTGCGAAAGGTTTTGTAGCAGCAGATGCTGCAGCAGCTCATCAACAGCAGACCCACCACGATGCTCACCGGCAACAGCCAGTACCTGCATGCTTGAAATTTTGTTGTATTGAATCCTTTGAAGTAAGTTTTAGGAGTGGAAAAATAGCTCAGTGAGTTTGTGTACCCAGCTTTTACATGGATTGTTTGCTAAATGCGTCACTTCAATATGGCTTGGGCCTAAGATAACACCTTTGACGCTTCTTCGCATTTATCACAGGCCTGGAAATGTTGTTGTCCAATGGAAGTGATGCGTTTTGTGCTGGCCTGAACCTCAGCGAAAGTGCTGAAGCTGAGGTCATGGCTAAGGTCTCACTGATGAAATTCTACTACATTCTACTACTAGCACCAGAAACACTGCTGATGGCTTTGATGAACTTGGGCCACGTCATCCTGGCCTCCAGGGCTTACGTGAAGCGTCTGGTACCCCGCAAACGCTATCTATTTGCCATCGCCCGCTCTCAGATCTACCTCCTACAAGCCTTGCTCTGGAGCTTCTTCCTCCTTCCGCTTTTTCTACCCGGAGCAGTGGGCTTTCTTTGCTCTGGAGTCAGTTTAGAGAAGAAGTAAATGCTGGGCGCAGGAAATGGCTTCAATCTTCCTATACCTCTACCTGCCACAAGGGGCGACTGCTCTGCTGCAGGAGTTGAACTATGTGGCCATCAGCTACCTATTCTACCTAGCCGTCCTCCATCCCATTCGCTACAAGCGCCTCACTGAGCGCCAATGCTTCTGCGTCAAGCTCATCACTTTGGCCGTTTTTATTTTCCTAGTTGCCCTGTTTTCCATGCGGATGCTCAGGTAGGAAAAATTGGTGGTTGAGACGGGAGGGATAACGCTGCTGAACGTGCTGTCCTTGGACATGAACAGCGCATGCCATCTCAACTACCTCATAGCCTGTCTCGTCATTGTTCCCTTCTGCGCCAACTCCTTCCTGCGCTACAAACTCAGAAAAGGCCTCAAGTCTTTTGCAAGCAGTGCTTCAACAGTCACCAGCCCTTATCCATGAGAAGGGATCATTGATTGTTTATCAGGCGACTCAGAAGCCTTCCGACGCATTAGTGGACGCAAGCTGAGCATTCTCTTCACCCAGCAAAACATCGGCTTCCTCTGCGGCCTCTTCTATGCCTTGGTTGTAGCAGACAAGCGCATTTCTGCAGCACTAATGGATGGCTTTTATTCCAGGGCCAGATCTCCTTGTTCAGTGCCGCTGGTGCACTGCAGCTCGGAGAACAGTCTTTTGCCTGTGCATTTTTCAGCAACACCAGCTTCACAATAAGTGCCGTGAATACCTCTGCTGAGAGTTGTCGAGAGTTGTTGAGAGTAGCTCTGTTTAGCCAGCCTACATGTGACCTGCATCAGCTTCTGTCTCTACAGTCTTCGCGGCTTTACCGACCCTTTGTTCGACTTTTTCATGGATCCCAGCCTGCGAAGGTCCTTTCTACTACTACTCTTTCCTCAAATGATAGTAAAATTTTCAGGCTCAAGCCTAAGACTCAGCCGAGCTATGCGAGAAATCAGCTTCCCAACATCAGCAGTCAATTGGCTTTGACTTCACAGCAAGCCTGGCCAGATTCTTTGCGAAAAGTGTAGGGCTGTATGTGCAGTGTATTGTGCTCTTCCTATTCAATGAGCATTTTGGTGGACTGCGTTGCTTCTTTTGAATGAATGAGGTAAAAAGGTGTAACCAATGCCTTAGAATGAAGTCCCAAATGGTGTCACGAGTTGCACGCCATCCCATCGCCTCGATCTCAACGGATGAAGAGGCATTCCCTGCATCAGTTCTTCTCCTCCAGACCAGCCAAGGGTTCAGCGGAGTTGCCATTGTCTCCTGCTTGGTCTCAGTTGATACAGAAATGGCATTGCAAATTATTTCTCCTGAGTTCGCTCTGTATACCTCTTTATACGTTCGCTTTGTACATGGCTAGTCAAAACAACCGTATTCTGTAGAATTCATGCGGAGCCTTTGCCGTCCAGATGCTCAGCCTTATTGTTCCATTGTTCTGCAAAATTGGTTTGGGTTGTCATACATTTCAGTGTCTAAAGGATTTGCCTGCAGCGATAGGGGGCGATGAAAAGAAGTGGAGGAGACAAGCGGGAGGAACGCGTTGTAGCAGGCGTCTTCAAAAAACCAGGGAGCGGAAGGCGTGGACCCAGGCTCTGGGAGCGTTCCTAGGACGCTTTCGCGTGGCCAGAATGTAGGTCTTTGAAGGAGGGGGAAGGGGAGGAGACACCTTGCCCAGTAGCGGCCCTACAACATTGCCTCACTTCCCCCACCTTTCCCTCCCACTTCATTTGACATGCGGTGCATTTATGATGAAAAGCTTGTCAGTTGGTTTATGACATCTGGGCTAGGCTTCAATGATTGATAAAAGTTCAAGGTGGCCTGAAAAAACCATACTTCTGCAATATTCGGTAAAATTACATGTAAAAAAGACAAGTAGGTCAAGAAAATTTGCTACGGGCTCGTTGAGATAAATGTTCATTTTGTTTATTATTTCCTTTCCAATTCGTTGCAGGGTGGCTAAAGTTAGAAAGATATAAATTACCTTAAGTGCTGTTTTTTAACATAATCCTGTTGCTGTATTCGCTGGGGCTCAATGTCAGTTCGTCCCCACTGAAGTAGGTAAGAAATGTAAGATATCGAAAACAAACCTCATCCAATCATCTTGTCAATGCGGGCTGCCAAAAAAACCGACCAATAAAAAGTTACCCCAAGAAATAAATATTCCTCGTTTTGAAAATTAAATTTTGAAAAAAATTTTATCTTCGGTGTGCTCAATTTTTGACTTCGAAGCCACGAAGATGGCAAAAGTGGCCAAATCCGAACACAGCTTTGCATTTATTGCCGCTTTTCCTAAAATAACGATGCGTCTTAATCTGAAACGCATTAAATGAACAATAAAACTGAAAAGAAGGTACGAAAATGATCCTTCAAAAGAATCTAGATTTCGGAAAACACCGATAAAGTAAACAAAGGTTAAAAATGTGAATCTGTTCACTGAGCTGATCACTTGCCAGCCAGGAGCATGGCCCGGAAGTCTGCGTTGGATTTCTTCGCCGCTGTCGCTGCATCACCAGGATCCACCGCTTTTTCCTCCTGTGTTCAACCAATTATCCATCTTCCTCCTGCTTTTTCACGAATTATTTTCAAACCATTTCTCCAACCAGCTGTGGCAAAAAATCCAAATGATGCCAAAATGCCAACGGTAGAGGCAGTGGGTGGAGGAGTTTTCTTGGGCTTGGCCTCGCGAGCGGCGGCGGCGTTGCTGGAGGCGGTGGAGGCCTTGGCGACGGCGTGCAGAGCCCTGGGTGCCAGCAGGCCGCCCAAACGTACAAAATGATGCCAACGGTAGAGGCAGTGGGTGGAGGAGTTTTCTTGGGCTTGGCCTCGCGAGCGGCGGCGGCGTTGCTGGAGGCGGTGGAGGCCTTGGCGCCGGCGTGCAGAGCCCTGGGTGCCAGCAGGCCGCCCAAACGTACAAAATGATGCCAACGGTAGAGGCAGTGGGTGGAGGAGTTTTCTTGGGCTTGGCCTCGCGAGCGGCGGCGGCGTTGCTGGAGGCGGTGGAGGCCTTGGCGACGGCGTGCAGAGCCCTGGGTGCCAGCAGGCCGCCCAAACGTACAAAATGATGCCAACGGTAGAGGCAGTGGGTGGAGGAGTTTTCTTGGGCTTGGCCTCGCGAGCGGCGGCGGCGTTGCTGGAGGCGGTGGAGGCCTTGGCGACGGCGTGCAGAGCCCTGGGTGCCAGCAGGCCGCCCAAACGTACAAAATGATGCCAACGGTAGAGGCAGTGGGTGGAGGAGTTTTCTTGGGCTTGGCCTCGCGAGCGGCGGCGGCGTTGCTGGAGGCGGTGGAGGCCTTGGCGACGGCGTGCAGAGCCCTGGGTGCCAGCAGGCCGCCCAAACGTACAAAATGATGCCAACGGTAGAGGCAGTGGGTGGAGGAGTTTTCTTGGGCTTGGCCTCGCGAGCGGCGGCGGCGTTGCTGGAGGCGGTGGAGGCCTTGGCGACGGCGTGCAGAGCCCTGGGTGCCAGCAGGCCGCCCAAACGTACAAAATGATGCCAACGGTAGAGGCAGTGGGTGGAGGAGTTTTCTTGGGCTTGGCCTCGCGAGCGGCGGCGGCGTTGCTGGAGGCGGTGGAGGCCTTGGCGACGGCGTGCAGAGCCCTGGGTGCCAGCAGGCCGCCCAAACGTACAAAATGATGCCAACGGTAGAGGCAGTGGGTGGAGGAGTTTTCTTGGGCTTGGCCTCGCGAGCGGCGGCGGCGTTGCTGGAGGCGGTGGAGGCCTTGGCGACGGCGTGCAGAGCCCTGGGTGCCAGCAGGCCGCCCAAACGTACAAAATGATGCCAACGGTAGAGGCAGTGGGTGGAGGAGTTTTCTTGGGCTTGGCCTCGCGAGCGGCGGCGGCGTTGCTGGAGGCGGTGGAGGCCTTGGCGACGGCGTGCAGAGCCCTGGGTGCCAGCAGGCCGCCCAAACGTACAAAATGATGCCAACGGTAGAGGCAGTGGGTGGAGGAGTTTTCTTGGGCTTGGCCTCGCGAGCGGCGGCGGCGTTGCTGGAGGCGGTGGAGGCCTTGGCGACGGCGTGCAGAGCCCTGGGTGCCAGCAGGCCGCCCAAACGTACAAAATGATGCCAACGGTAGAGGCAGTGGGTGGAGGAGTTTTCTTGGGCTTGGCCTCGCGAGCGGCGGCGGCGTTGCTGGAGGCGGTGGAGGCCTTGGCGCCGGCGTGCAGAGCCCTGGGTGCCAGCAGGCCGCCCAAACGTACAAAATGATGCCAACGGTAGAGGCAGTGGGTGGAGGAGTTTTCTTGGGCTTGGCCTCGCGAGCGGCGGCGGCGTTGCTGGAGGCGGTGGAGGCCTTGGCGCCGGCGTGCAGAGCCCTGGGTGCCAGCAGGCCGCCCAAACGTACAAAATGATGCCAACGGTAGAGGCAGTGGGTGGAGGAGTTTTCTTGGGCTTGGCCTCGCGAGCGGCGGCGGCGTTGCTGGAGGCGGTGGAGGCCTTGGCGCCGGCGTGCAGAGCCCTGGGTGCCAGCAGGCCGCCCAAACGTACAAAATGATGCCAACGGTAGAGGCAGTGGGTGGAGGAGTTTTCTTGGGCTTGGCCTCGCGAGCGGCGGCGGCGTTGCTGGAGGCGGTGGAGGCCTTGGCGCCGGCGTGCAGAGCCCTGGGTGCCAGCAGGCCGCCCAAACGTACAAAATGATGCCAACGGTAGAGGCAGTGGGTGGAGGAGTTTTCTTGGGCTTGGCCTCGCGAGCGGCGGCAGCGTTGCTGGAGGCGGTGGAGGCCTTGGCGCCGGCGTGCAGAGCCCTGGGTGCCAGCAGGCCGCCCAAACGTACAAAATGATGCCAACGGTAGAGGCAGTGGGTGGAGGAGTTTTCTTGGGCTTGGCCTCGCGAGCGGCGGCGGCGTTGCTGGAGGCGGTGGAGGCCTTGGCGCCGGCGTGCAGAGCCCTGGGTGCCAGCAGGCCGCCCAAACGTACAAAATGATGCCAACGGTAGAGGCAGTGGGTGGAGGAGTTTTCTTGGGCTTGGCCTCGCGAGCGGCGGCGGCGTTGCTGGAGGCGGTGGAGGCCTTGGCGCCGGCGTGCAGAGCCCTGGGTGCCAGCAGGCCGCCCAAACGTACAAAATGATGCCAACGGTAGAGGCAGTGGGTGGAGGAGTTTTCTTGGGCTTGGCCTCGCGAGCGGCGGCGGCGTTGCTGGAGGCGGTGGAGGCCTTGGCGCCGGCGTGCAGAGCCCTGGGTGCCAGCAGGCCGCCCAAACGTACAAAATGATGCCAACGGTAGAGGCAGTGGGTGGAGGAGTTTTCTTGGGCTTGGCCTCGCGAGCGGCGGCGGCGTTGCTGGAGGCGGTGGAGGCCTTGGCGCCGGCGTGCAGAGCCCTGGGTGCCAGCAGGCCGCCCAAACGTACAAAATGATGCCAACGGTAGAGGCAGTGGGTGGAGGAGTTTTCTTGGGCTTGGCCTCGCGAGCGGCGGCGGCGTTGCTGGAGGCGGTGGAGGCCTTGGCGCCGGCGTGCAGAGCCCTGGGTGCCAGCAGGCCGCCCAAACGTACAAAATGATGCCAACGGTAGAGGCAGTGGGTGGAGGAGTTTTCTTGGGCTTGGCCTCGCGAGCGGCGGCGGCGTTGCTGGAGGCGGTGGAGGCCTTGGCGCCGGCGTGCAGAGCCCTGGGTGCCAGCAGGCCGCCCAAACGTGGCGAGCGCTCTGAGGTCAGCTTTGTCGTTGGGATGCTTGAACTGCTCCCTCTTCCCGCCCTCTTCAATTGCTCCCATATTTGGGCTTTTTGCTGTATTGGGCTTGCGCGAGCGGAGCGTTAGCGGACCGGTAGCGCCAAGCCCCTCTTATCGAGCAACACAACCAATTGCAGCTTTCCCAAAGTTTGGCAGACTGTAGCTCGTCACGCAGACGTCGGAGAGCGCTGCAAATAGGCTCAATCGACGCGCCGTGGTCGAATTGTGGGGGGTCCTCTTTTGACAAAAAATTTTTAGAGCCATATGGAAAAAGTTATTTCAAAAAAACTTTTTAAAAACAAGGTGTTCTCGGCTGTTGCCAAGATGCGCGGCCTCACCTCAAGACACCACCTAGATGAAAATTCATGGCAAAATTCAACCGATCTCAATGAAAAACCATGAATTATACATGTTCAAATTTTTGAAACATCAAGATTTTTGGTTTTTGACCATAAATAGAGCAATACTAAAAATTTCAAATATTTCTCTTACCAGCTTCAAGACATTACTATTTCGGACGTACATTCCACAAATCAGCTAATTTCATTGAAAAACCATAGACTTATGCATGTTCAAATTTTTGAAACATCAAGATTTTGGGTTTTTGACAATAAATCGATAAATAACAAATATTTCGAAAATTCCTTTTGCCAGCTTCAAGATATTACTTGAAGGAAGTACCTGCAAAAATTCAGCAAATTTCATTGAAAAACCAGTGATTTATGAATTTTCGTACTTTGAAACATCAAAAAATTGGTTTTGGGCGAAATTCAAAAAATTACGCCAAGCGCCAAAAATGGTCCCGAGGCACCGCCTAGACGGACCTTCATGCAAAAAATCAGCCATTTTCGTTGAAAAACCGAGAGTACGGGCCTCGGACACACTTATATATATATATATATATATATATATATATATATATATATATATATATATATATATATATATATATATATATATGCGGAAAGACGGACGCAAAAATGAGGTAACTGGTTAAGCTGGCCTTGGCCGCCTGCCGCTTCGCGGCGCCAGAGCTCCTCCGGCCTCCGGGCACGGGCGCACGGCCCCTACGCTTCGCCTAGCATGCTTCGCATGCTAGGCTACGCTCCGGGACCTCCGCACCCATGCCCTCCAGCCTACGGAGCTCTGACTGCCCTACCCTCCGCGGCAGGCGGCCTTCGGCCGCGCAAAAATGTCCGGTGTCCGGGCGCACACCGTCTGTCCGTCCGTCCGTCCGTCCGACCGTCCGTCCGTCCGTCCGCACCTTTGCAGACACTTTGGCAGCCTCTGGGGCTGGGATCTCAACGGTTCTTGGGTAAATCGGGCCAAAAAAGTGTCAAGGCACCTCTATTTTGGGCATTTTCCGCGTTTTTTAGGTCGAAACATCTTTTTGGGTAAAAATTCAGTTTTTTGGGGTTTTTTGCATGTTTTTCAATTCCAGCTCTATATTTATGCTTTTTACAGGGTTTTTTGCCAAAATAACAGCGCCTTATAGGTAATTTTGAACGTAGATTACGATGGTGGCACCCGTTTGCTTCTACTTTGTCTCCTTGGGCTTGTACAAGGCCGTGGTGAACAAGCAGGTCATCATCAACTTCACTTTGAGGCATTGTAAAGGGTTTTTGGTCTAAAAAACAGCACCATATAGGTAACTTTGCATGTAGAATACGATTATGGCGCCCGCTTACTTCTATCTGGTCTTCATGAGCTTCCACCAGGCCGTGGTGAACAAACAGGTCATCACCAACTTCGTCTTGAGGCATTCTAAAGGGTTTTTGACCGCGGAGCGGCCCGAAGGGCCGCTCCGCGGTCTATAGAGGTTACTAAACTTTTGTCCTCATATATATATCTTATATAATACGCGTGATGCCCTTTTGGGAGGGTACCTTGGTCATTCTGGATTCTCCACCTATCCTGGCATATGATACCATTTTGGATAGATCTTGGATTGGACTTTCTTTGGCATATACCCGCACCTGTGCCTGAATTCTTGAAAATGATGAAAATATTGAAAATGTGCTAATTTTGGCAATTTTCCAACTTTGCAGCTCCATAGCTCCACCAATTCTAAACATTTCTTGGCGGACATTTTTTTAAATTCAAGGCAAAACAATTCTGTATTGAATTGCATCTTTACTTTGTCAACTTTTCAAAACCATTTTAATGAAAAATCCAAATGAGTAAAGTCAATTTTCGCGATTTTGGCTTTACCTGGTGATCCGATGTTTCAAGGCATTTATATGCAAAATATTTGTTGAAAGTGTTGATGTCTGCTTTTAGTGATGCGGATAGGCAAGAGTCTTAATTTTCTGGACTGAATCTGACTTAGTTTAGACTATGCTAAAGAAGTCAGAAGTGGCTATGCAAATTAGTTCAAAAACTTATTAAGATGCCCAAAATGGGTATTCAAACGGCGCGTGAACCTGCATGCAGTTTGTTCATGAAATGGTGTAGAGCATGATTGTGGACCAAAAGCTTACTTTGACCAAAAGCTTGGAAGATTGTGGACCAAAAGGTGGCCGCGCGAAGCGCGGCCACTGCCCAATACTACTAGTATATATATATGTGTGTCTGGAAATGCTGGCCCCGGGCGAATTCTCAACGGATCTGGACAAACTTTTTTTTTCCTGAAAGGTAATGCTATTTTAGGAAGCTCTGGAGGGGTAGACCCGGAATTTGAGCTTTTGAAACATTACTTTTTTGGGTAGAAAGGCTTGAAAACTGCAATATAGCGTTTTTGCGCTGTAGCACCTTTAATATTGAGAAGTGCACAGAAGACTTGAGTTTTTTTGTTCACAAGTCGTATATAACGATTCCAAATATATGCTTACTTTTGAAAATGGTTGAGAAACCAGAGACTTACCCTCTTGAGTGACAAACTTTCACACATAAAAATAGCATCAATAATCAGTAGCAGCTGAACGGCTGAGAATTGAACAGAAGACTTGAGTTTTTTGTTCACAAGTCGTATATAACGATTCCAAATATATGCTTACTTTTGAAAATGGTTGAGAAACCACAGACTTACCCTCTTGAGTGACAAACTCGCATGCACAACAATAGCATCAATAGTCAGTAGCAGCTGAACGGCTGATAATTGAACAGAGGACTTTGGTTTTTTGATTCACAATTCGTACATAACGATTCCAAATATGTGCTTATTTTTGAAAATGGGTGAGAAACCACAGACTTGCCCTTTGGAGTGATGAAATTCCATGCATTCATATTGTAAGCTGGAAGGTGATTTGCTCCGCGGTCACCTATTGCGCTTTGCGCCATATACTTGTTGGTCTAAAAAGCAGCACCATATAGGTAACTTTGCACGTAGAATACGATTGTGGCACCCGCTTACTTCTACCTGGTCTCCTTGGTGAGCTTGCACCAGGCCGTGGTGAACAAGCAGGTCATCATCAACTTCATCTTGAGGCATTGCAAAGTGTTTTTGGCTTATACACAGCACCATATAGGTAATTTTGGATGTAGATTACGATTATGGTGGCCGTTTGCCTCCAAACTGTTCTTCTAGGGCTTGCACCAGGTCGTGGTGAACAAGCATCTCATCATCAACTTCGTCTTGCATCATTCTAAAGGATTTTTGGTCTCAAAAGTAGCACCATATGTAGATTATGGTACATGTGCCCATTTGCTTCTAGCTGATTTTCATGGGCTTCCAACAGACCATGGTGAACAAGCAGCTCGTCACCAATGTCATCTTCTACTCCATGCATAGGGGCTTTGCCCCTGTATGAAGTGGATGAAATTATTATATAGTGGGTTTTACTAACCCAAAAAGTATCTCTTATCTATATTTTACCTGCGATTGAAGTGGGGGAAATTTTTTTATTCAGCTTAATTTGAATTTTACTTGCAACTGAAGTGGATGAAATTTTTTCTTAGCAAAGAAATAAGTTTTATACCTTAGATTGTAAACTTTGTGCACTGTAAAAATGTTCGTCAGTCCAATGTAAAGCTGTATTAATTAATGATAAGAGAGCACCTGGCCAAAATACTAATATGTATTTAAAATCTGAGCTCCCAAAAAAGTAGAATGTAAAAACATTTTTAATAATATATATAGCAAAAAAAATTTTACCTGACTCTGCTACTTATCTCTATTGCAATTAATTGCAATTGATTATAAAAATATGCCCTGGTCTTAATTAACGTACATATTATAGTTTTCAAGAAATAGACAAAATTTGGGACTTGAAATTTAAAAAAAATTATATCTCAACTAATGGGTAAATACTGCGAAATTTGGGAGCCAACTACATTTTGTCCAAATCAATTGCCATTAAAGTAAGGTGCTCTCTTATCATTAATTAATACAGCTTTACATTGGACTGACGAGCATTTTTACAGTGCACAAAGTTCACAATCTAAGGTATTACTTTGCTTATTTCTTTGCTAAGAAAAAATTTCATCCACTTCAGTTGCAAGTAAAATTCAAATTAAGCTGAATAAAAAAATTTCCCCCACTTCAATCGCAGGTAAAATATAGATAAGAGATACTTTTTGGGTTAGTAAAACCCACTATATAATAATAACTAGTGTTGATGGGGGACAGAGTAAGAGAAGATTGGTGGCGGGTAGTTGACCTGATTGGTGGAAGGCGGGTGTTCCTTGCGCGCTGGCGGGTTACTGATGGCCACGTTTATCTGCTTCCCGCTCACCTCCTCAATCAATCGTCTTTCATGTATTTTTCCTGTCTCGGGATGTCTTCATTGATGTTATCCAGCCGAAATTGTTTTTCAAACGAAATATAAACGAACCTTTTCATTGGTAGCCTGTAGAGCAGATTGTGCATCGGCGGCCGAGGCAAACTCCACATAGGCATATCCCTTGAACTTGCCGTTTTTGTGGGTTGCCATGCGAAGGTTCTTGTAGCCCGTCAGGCTGCTGAATATCTCTTCCACCTCAACATTTCAATGTTTTTCAGCGTAGTTCAAGATGAGGAGGAATGGCCAACCTCTGGTTGAGTGAGATCGGTGCTGAGGTTGCGCACAAAAAGCTTGTTCAGTTCGGGGCCGCTGTTCTGGTAGGCAAAGGCTTTGCGCTCTCCATCGCGGTGGACATAAACTGGGCGCTCTGAAAGGCTTGCTGCCCAGAAGGAGACTGGAATAGGATGAGATGAGATGACCTTTCATCGGTGCCCGATCCAGCTCCAAGGCGGCAGTGACGGCCGAGGTGTCGGAGAACTCCACGAAGCCGTAGCCTTTGTGTGCCCCGCTTCTCAAACCGACCAGACGGATGGACAGAATCTGAAATGGGCAAGGATTGGTGAGAGGCTGAGTGAACGTGGGTGAGGAGAGTGGCGTAACCCGACCAACGGGAGCGAAAAAGGCACGCAGTTGCTTCTCAGAAGTGCGGTAGTCCAGGTTGCTCACGAAAATCGTTCGCTTCTTCGCCTCCTCTTCGTCCGCATCCTTTTCCGACTCAAACCTACGCCCTTGGAAGAGAAATAGGGGAACTAGAGGAACGGAATGCGGTAGGGATGGTGGAGGAGTAGGTTGAGCAGCTTTGGCTTCTGGTGGCGGAGCAGCAGCGGGTTTGGGCGAGGCGGGAGAGGCGGGACTTCGGGAGGGGCTGCCTGGGGATGTGGCATGGGGATTGGGCGAAGCTGGCTTGGGACTCGCGTCTCGACTTCGCTTGGGCGGCTGCATTGTTGGTACCTACCAAATCATCTGATGTTTCATTAAGCCTTCATAGCATAGAGCTATTATGTGCACTAATTCATGTCACACATAACGCGCGAGCTATATGACTCAAGCATTCACCTTAAAGCCGTCCTTGTCGACAGGGGAGACGCTTCGTGCGAGACGTGCCTGTGGGCTTCCAGGGGAAGTGAAGCTGTTGCTCGGCTCCATGGCCTGGCCCTTGGCCTTCTCCGCAAGCTATCTATGACTCAAGCATTCACCTTAAACCCGTCCTTGTCGACAGGGGAGACGCTTCGTGCGAGACGTGCCTGTGGGCTTCCAGGGGAAGTGAAGCTGTTGCTCGGCTCCATGGCCTGGCCCTTGGCCTTCTCCGCAAGCTATCTATGACTCAAGCATTCACCTTAAAGCCGTCCTTGTCGACAGGGGAGACGCTTCGTGCGAGACGTGCCTGTGGGCTTCCAGGGGAAGTGAAGCTGTTGCTCGGCTCCATGGCCTGGCCCTTGGCCTTCTCCGCAAGCTATCTATGACTCAAGCATTCACCTTAAACCCGTCCTTGTCGACAGGGGAGACGCTTCGTGCGAGACGTGCCTGTGGGCTTCCAGGGGAAGTGAAGCTGTTGCTCGGCTCCATGGCCTGGCCCTTGGCCTTCTCCGCAAGCTATCTATGACTCAAGCATTCACCTTAAACCCGTCCTTGTCGACAGGGGAGACGCTTCGTGCGAGACGTGCCTGTGGGCTTCCAGGGGAAGTGAAGCTGTTGCTCGGCTCCATGGCCTGGCCCTTGGCCTTCTCCGCAAGCTATCTATGACTCAAGCATTCACCTTAAACCCGTCCTTGTCGACAGGGGAGACGCTTCGTGCGAGACGTGCCTGTGGGCTTCCAGGGGAAGTGAAGCTGTTGCTCGGCTCCATGGCCTGGCCCTTGGCCTTCTCCGCAAGCTATCTATGACTCAAGCATTCACCTTAAACCCGTCCTTGTCGACAGGGGAGACGCTTCGTGCGAGACGTGCCTGTGGGCTTCCAGGGGAAGTGAAGCTGTTGCTCGGCTCCATGGCCTGGCCCTTGGCCTTCTCCGCAAGCTATCTATGACTCAAGCATTCACCTTAAACCCGTCCTTGTCGACAGGGGAGACGCTTCGTGCGAGACGTGCCTGTGGGCTTCCAGGGGAAGTGAAGCTGTTGCTCGGCTCCATGGCCTGGCCCTTGGCCTTCTCCGCAAGCTATCTATGACTCAAGCATTCACCTTAAACCCGTCCTTGTCGACAGGGGAGACGCTTCGTGCGAGACGTGCCTGTGGGCTTCCAGGGGAAGTGAAGCTGTTGCTCGGCTCCATGGCCTGGCCCTTGGCCTTCTCCGCAAGCTATCTATGACTCAAGCATTCACCTTAAACCCGTCCTTGTCGACAGGGGAGATGCTTCGTGCGAGACGTGCCTGTGGGCTTCCAGGGGAAGTGAAGCTGTTGCTCGGCTCCATGGCCTGGCCCTTGGCCTTCTCCGCAAGCTATCTATGACTCAAGCATTCACCTTAAACCCGTCCTTGTCGACAGGGGAGACGCTTCGTGCGAGACGTGCCTGTGGGCTTCCAGGGGAAGTGAAGCTGTTGCTCGGCTCCATGGCCTGGCCCTTGGCCTTCTCCGCAAGCTATCTATGACTCAAGCATTCACCTTAAACCCGTCCTTGTCGACAGGGGAGACGCTTCGTGCGAGACGTGCCTGTGGGCTTCCAGGGGAAGTGAAGCTGTTGCTCGGCTCCATGGCCTGGCCCTTGGCCTTCTCCGCAAGCTATCTATGACTCAAGCATTCACCTTAAACCCGTCCTTGTCGACAGGGGAGACGCTTCGTGCGAGACGTGCCTGTGGGCTTCCAGGGGAAGTGAAGCTGTTGCTCGGCTCCATGGCCTGGCCCTTGGCCTTCTCCGCAAGCTATCTATGACTCAAGCATTCACCTTAAACCCGTCCTTGTCGACAGGGGAGACGCTTTGTGCGAGACGTGCCTGTGGGCTTCCAGGGGAAGTGAAGCTGTTGCTCGGCTCCATGGCCTGGCCCTTGGCCTTCTCCGCAAGCTATCTATGACTCAAGCATTCACCTTAAACCCGTCCTTGTCGACAGGGGAGACGCTTCGTGCGAGACGTGCCTGTGGGCTTCCAGGGCTAATTTAAGTTACATAACATAACGTACTACTACATAACATAACATAAAAAATCCACATAACATAACATAAACATATTTTTTGCATAACATAACATACGCATAACATAACATTACTTTCACATAACATAACCGAGATTGTTATGTTATGTATAGGAAATATGTTATGTTATGCAGGAGAAAACAGGCTTTAATGTTATGTGCTGCATAAGAAAAGTGGGTATAGAGTTATGTTATGCATAAGAAAAGTGGGTTTAGAGTTATGTTATGCGTAAGAAAAGTGGGTATAGGGTTATGTTATGTAAATGCAATGGTGTATTTTTACTAAAATAAAAGTGCTATGCTCCATAAAAAGGCTCAGCAGCCAATGGGATGCAGTGCATTGAGTACCTGAGTGCTGCAGGTAGGCCAAGCAAGCATATTATGGCAATGCAACTTGCCACAAGTAGTGAACCTCCCTAACAAATGGTCTAAACCCCCTCATTGCTAATGGGGAAAATTAAGAGCAGGACATTAAAAGCTGGAATTTTCAAATAAACCTCATGCATCCATGTTATGGGTATACATGGCCTCGTTTTGATGCATTCAGTGAGAATCTGGTCAATGAATGAATAGTTTGGACCAAAAATTTAGTGAAATTGGCAAATTTGTGCCCTAATTGTTTTGTTATGTTATGTAAGTGAAGTGTTATGTTACGTTATGTATTAGTGTACTAGCAACCCCATTGGGGCTCCATAAAAAGGCTCAGCAGCCAATGGGATGCAGTGCATTGAGTACCTGAGTGCTGCAGGTAGGCCAAGCAAGCATATTATGGCAATGCAACTTGCCACAAGTAGTGAACCTCCCTAACAAATGGTCTAAACCCCCTCATTGCTAATGGGGAAAATTAAGAGCAGGACATTAAAAGCTGGAATTTTCAAATAAACCTCATGCATCCATGTTATGGGTATACATGGCCTCGTTTTGATGCATTCAGTGAGAATCTGGTCAATGAATGAATAGTTTGGACCAAAAATTTAGTGAAATTGGCAAATTTGTGCCCTAATTGTTTTGTTATGTTATGTAAGTGAAGTGTTATGTTACGTTATGTATTAGTGTACTAGCAACCCCATTGGGGCTC
Organism: Ptycholaimellus sp. GST1_10; assembly: GCA_030248095.1. NCBI lineage: Eukaryota > Metazoa > Nematoda > Chromadorea > Chromadorida > Chromadoridae > Ptycholaimellus > Ptycholaimellus sp. GST1_10. The sequence goes on from JASANA010002463.1 coordinate 19,273, forward strand.
CATAAAAAGGCTCAGCAGCCAATGGGATGCAGTGCATTGAGTACCTGAGTGCTGCAGGTAGGCCAAGCAAGCATATTATGGCAATGCAACTTGCCACAAGTAGTGAACCTCCCTAACAAATGGTCTAAACCCCCTCACTGCTAATGGGGAAAATTAAGAGCAGGACATTAAAAGTTGGAATTTTCAAATAAACCTCATGCATCCATGTCATGGGTATACATGGCCTCGTTTTGATGCATTCAGTGAGAATCTGGTCACTGAATGAATAGTTTGGACCAAAAATTTAGTGAATTTGGCAAATTTGTGCCCTAATTGTTTTGTTATGTTATGTAAGTGAAGTGTTATGTTACGTTATGTATTAGTGTACTAGCAACCCTATCGGGGCTCCATAAAAAGGCTCAGCAGCCAATGGGATGCAGTGCATTGAGTACCTGAGTACTGCAGGTAGGCCAAGCTAGCATATTATGGCAATGCAACTTGCCACAAGTAGTGAACCTCCCTAACAAATGGTTTATACCCCCTCACTGCTAATGGGGAAAATTAAGACCAGGACATTAAAAGTTGGAATTTTCAAATAAACCTCATGCATCCATGTTATGGGTATACATGGCCTCGTTTTGATGCATTCAGTGAGAATCTGGTCACTGAATGAATAGTTTGGACCAAAAATTTAGTGAAATTGGAAAATTTGTGCCCTAATTGTTGACCGCAGAGCGACCTGAAGGGCCGCTCCGCGGTCTATAGAGGTTACTAAACTTTTGTCCTCATACCGGGGGGTCCCTAAGTCTTCAGACACCCTAGGATTACTTTTTGAAAATTTATTTCTCCAACCACTTAAGTGCTAGAGAGCTGATATTTTCACACAATGTTCCCCAAACCTTGCTTAGTATGTGCATAAATTGGCTTCTCATTTAGTGGCAGAGAACTGGAATAACAACAATTTTTGCGAGGTTGATCAAAAATAAAACTGTCCCTGCACAATTTCTTTACCTTATTTTGAGGCTCCATTTCTCAGCCCCAGCCAAAACTTTAGAGCTTAAATTTTACCACAATTTAGGTCTAAGGGTCGTTAACATTAACATAAAGTGTAAGATCTTCAGGTGTTGCCTTGTCAAGAAATTGCCTCTAAACATCAATCATTTCCTCCACCCCTATGGTTAATGGCTACTACAACAGGACAATCTTATTTTTAATGGCCTCAAAAAATTAGTTATTGCTTCAGTTCTCTGCGACAAAATAAGATGCCAGTATATGCACATACTTAGCAAGGTTGGGGGAACATTGTGTGAAAATATCAGCTCTCTAGCTTTTAAGCGATTCGAGAAATAAATTTTCAAAAATTGATCTTAGGGTGTCCGAAGACTTAGGGACCCCCCCGGTATATATATATATGTATGTATATATATATATATCTGGAAATGCTGTACACGGGCGAATTCTGGAACAAACCAAAAAAAAAAACAAACAAAAAAAACAACAAAAACAACAAAAAAAACCACAAACAAAAAAACAAACAAACAAAAAAAAAAAAAACAAAAAAAAAAAAAAAACAAAAAAAAAAAAAAAAAAAAAAAAAAAAAAAATAAAAAACCCCCCCCCCATACCAACGATGCCCTTCAAAGGATCTTTGTCAGGACCTGGGAGGACCTTAACGGGAAGTGTCTTCACATATCCGCCTATGTGCACCTCAATCAAAGCCTCGGTGGTTGTGTAAGTGGCGCCGCCTAGTCCTACGATGGAAATGCCCTGGCGCAGCACTCGGGGTCGAGGCTGCATAGTGTTGAGGAAGGAGCGATTGAGCAGAGTTGCCTGACTGCCTGAATCTACTAGCATGCTTACTTGGCCGCAATTGCGAGGGACACGGAGAACATCCGGTTCGCGGGGGCAAAATACAGCAGCAGGAATGTAGAAACGGTTCTCAGACTCCTCATTGTCTTTGTCTGAAGGGTAGGCCGTAGGAACGACTGTGGGGGGACGGACCTCCCGCCAACCAGAAGAGCCTTCATTCCAGCTAGCCACAGCTGGACGCCTATTCCGCAAATAGTGGACCAGTTCCAAAGGGAGCTTGTCCAAGGTCTCCTGCCAACAGCGGAGCTCAGGTGGAAGGTCAAGTTGAGGTTCAGGAAGGAGAGTGGGTTCTGGAAGGAGAATACGATCTCTGGACCAATCTTGAGGCGGCGGAGGCCATTCGGGGCCGTAAATAGCTAACAATGAACTGTCTCTGTTGGTACGGGAGAAAGGACCAGGGCCTAAAGCTGTTGCACCAGGGTAGGCAATCATGTGCCGTCCATAGCCCAGATGCATGCCAGGAAGGATTTGAGGAGGAGTGGAAGGTAAAGTAGATGTAGGAGGAAGAGCAGGTAGAGGGGAGGATGTGGAATCCTGTGGCTCAGTTATGATGGGAGAAGATGGAAGAGGTGTGTCCTGTGACTCTGGAGCAGGAGGTGCGTCGGAATCGTTGCAGCAAATGCAGCAACAGATACGAAAGCAGCGCGCTACTGGATGGCAACAGTAGCGTTCTAGCGCAAACCAGAGCCCAAAGAAGCATTTGTCCATTAGATGGAGGAGAGCGTAGAAGGGACAGAGAAAGCAGGTAGTGTACCAAGGATCTGAGCGTCTTCTTCGAATGAGACAGCCATTCAATTGATCAGTTTCTGGATGGAAGATGCATTGAAAAACGCATCGGTGGTGGAAGCGGCATAGGCACAGGATCAGGAGAAAGCCCAAGAAGCCAGCAAAGCAGCCCATTACAATCCAGAAAATACGCCAATCCCTAGCCTGTTGTTCCCTTCTAGCCTCTGCCGCTAACTCACGCTGGAGGTCGTACAGAGCGCCTGAAGAGCGGCGTCTGCGGACTGGAGGAGTGTAGCTGTCAATGGAGGAGAAGGAAAATTTGGCCCATATTGTGGCAGAGGGAAAGCGGGAGAAAATGGAGCTTGGGGCTGGCCCAAGGATGGCGGTATAGGAAGCCCGAATGTGAAGCCAGGTAAAAAGAAAAGAAAAACAAAAGCAATCAGAGCGCAGCGCAAAGTAACCGAATCATTCGCCGCATTCATGCTAGAGGAGGAAGGTTGTGTAACCTTGGAGGGAGAGGCGGAGGGTGGCTTGAAGCCGACGAGGGTGAGGAGGTGGCGCTGGCGAGCGCGAGCCGTCGCTTGGTCCTCCTGTTGCTTCTTCAGTGCCTCAGCGGCTGCCCTAGCCTCCTGTTCCTGTCGGAGGAGTTCCTGTGCCCTAGCTTGTTCCTGTGCCCTGCGTTCGGTGGCTGCTACCACCCGGCGTGCTGCCTCAGCCTCAGCCTGGCGCTTGGCGCTTTCGCGGATCTGGATCTCCCTGGCCGCGTCCTCCTCGCGCTTCTTCTTGGCCGCCTCCTGCTGTCTGCGCTCCTCACGCTTCTTCCTCCTGGCCTCCTCTGCCTGCAGGCGCTGCTGTTCCGCATCTGCAGTCTTCTTGTACGCCTCGTACTTGGCCAACTGCTCCGCGTTGAGGACCTGGAGGAGGTCCAGGAGGGAACGCTGGGCAGGAGTGAGGGCGGAGGGTGAGTCAAGGAGCTCCACCACGTCGGCTGTATCCAAGGCCGCCGCGTCCTGCGCCGATGTCCCCGCCGAAGTGGAAGAGGAAGGTACGTCCATGGGCTCTGGCAGTGGGGCTGTGGAGGTGGAAGGTTGGAGAGGAGAGAAGCGGTTTTGTAGGGGAGGACTGGGAAGGAGGGTGGAGGCGATGGAGCGGGAAGGAGTGGACTTGGAAGGGGACGGCGTCTGCCATGCCGGCGGCTGTCCGTACTCCGAAGGCTGAGGAGGAGGGGAAGGTTGTGGTTGGGTAGAGGAGAGAGAGGGGAAGTCCAGACGACTGAAGACCGATGGACGCGCCGATGCGGTGGATGTGGCCGGAGGGAGGGACGCAGCTGTAGCCGGGCAGGAAGGTGCTGTTGGAGCTGGACTGGAAAGAGGTGGAGTGGCTTTCATAGCAGCCGAACGTGCCTCGCGCTCCGCAATCGCCGCAGTGATGTTGGGCTGGAGGTAGTCGTAGCGACCGGGGTCCAGGCTGGCCACGAAGTCGGTGATGAGGGCCTTGAGGGCGATGGGTGGTTCTGGGTTTTTGGCAGGAGCCCCGTTTTTGCCCGCATTGGAAGAGTTTGGAAAGAGGATGCGGTTGCAGTATGCGAGGAAGCTGGGGATGTATTCCCGACGACCGGTGGGACGCCAGTTGCCGTGGAGGCCGGCGATGCCGAACAGTTTGTCCTCGCAGTTGACGATGGCCGCGCTGAGCTGGATGCGGAGCGGGTAGCGGTGGAGGAAGTAGGTGGTGGTCTTGGGGAGCTCGGAGATGTAGTGGAGGCCTGCCACGAAGATGGCGGCAGGGGAAAGGATGAGAGTGCCGTTGACGTCCGGCCGGTAGAAGAGGTCCTGGTGTGTGGAGAGGAAAAAGTGAAACATGTCGTTGATGGGGTACCAGGCGCGGTGGGGAGGATGGAAGGAGGTGCAGCTCTTGACGGGTGCTGAACGCTGTCCTGCCGGAGGAATGCCCAACTTGCGCTTCTCGCCTATCATGTTGCCGTACATCTGCGCCTCCACCAGGAGGTAGAAGTGGAGGTACTGGGCGTGGAAGAGGTAGCAGGACTGGCACCAGCCGTTGCAGAAGCCGCGGCAGTTGCAGGGGGCGGTGGAGTCCGGTCGGGTCGGAAGGGGTGGAGGAACAAGGACACTGAAGCTCCAGTGGCTGTACTTGGAATTCAGCTCCTTTAGCGTATGCAGGAAACGCTCAGCCATGAAGCGCCCTCGGGTGGTGGGATGGTAGAGGATGTCGCGGGGGCCCATGATGAGAAAGTGGCGGGCGGGAAGCTTTTGATCGGGCTGAGTGTTGGCGACGTCCACCTTGGAGTACTCATAGGCGAGCTGCTTCAGGTGGACCAGGAAGTCAGCGTGCTGGTAGCCGTTCCAGTTGACGTAGTACATGTCCGCGCCGTCGTAGGCCAAGTCCTCGAAGACTCTGTCCATGATGAAGACGAAGGGGCGGAAGGCGGGCGGCTGGTCTGTCTGGGACCAGTTCACGAACAGGCTGCTGTTGACAATGCGTGGGAGGGTACTGAGATCCACGCGGAAGGGACGCTCTGTGTTGATCTTCTGGGAGATGTAACTGGCCGTGGAGGGAGGGATGTGGGCGACGGCAGGTTGGATCCTCGGCTCACACATGTCGTAGGCCTGGCCGGCCAGCTGCAGGTGCACCATCTCCTGGTACTCCTCTGTGGTCATGCCGCGGTACTTGTCCTTCCTCCTGGATGAAGACGAAGATGGATGAGGAGAGGACTGCTCTGGTCTGGATGAGGTGGATGGAGAGCGTGGAGCAGCAGGAGACCTTGGCCGGGATGAGCTGCGTCGACTGGGTGAGCGGTGACGGCTGGGAGACCGGCGCTTGCTGGAGGAGGAATGGGAAATGGGCGAATGACGCCTGCGGGAAGAGTGATGTTTGCTGGATGAGCGGTGAGATGATGGAGAGGGGCGCCGAATGGGAGAGTGGCGAGAGGATGAAGGCCGGGAATTGCAACTGGACTCACGGCGCTGAGCAGTGTGCCTGCTGCGATCGTGGGTGGAGGAGGAGCGGTGGGATGAGGAGGAAGGGGTGCGGGGCTCCTTGGGGCGGGCGCCACCAGGGTAGAGTACACGGCGGTGAGGAGTTGGTGAAGCCGTGGCACGTACAGTGTCCTCTTCGACTGGTGCCTCTCGGAGGTCGCTGTCCTCAGGGGCATCGACATCGATGTGGTCCCCGTTGATGGTCGGATTGGAGGAGTGGTGGGATTCGATGGCGGTGGCCGCGGAGTCGCTCTTCTGGGCGGGCGGGCAGTCCATGTCCATATCCTCCACGTCCACGGACTTCTCCGTCACCACGCTGCGCGCGTCCTCAAATGTCTCCTCTTCCTCCACAGGTGTGGTGCCCTGGGTTGATTCAGCTGCCTCCAGCTGCTCATGCAACTGTCGCTTGTACTCTGTCTCTTCAGAGACATCAGCCTCTCGCAGCTGTGCCCTTTTCTGCGCCTGCAGGGTTTCGTCGGCGATGTGCGCCGCCATATGGTCCCAAATCTGCTCGGTCCAGCGCCCCAGATGCTCGCCCATGCTGTCCTGGCAGAAGTAGCTGAGGACGGCGTGCTTGTCCAAGATGGAGTCCAAGGTGGCGGTGTTGTGGCAGAGCTTGGAGAGGATCTCGGCGAAGATGTCCGGCTGGAACCAGGTGCGCTTGTGCAGCGGGATGGGACTCACGTCCGGCTGTACCTGCCCTTCTACCAACCTCTGAAGCCCTTGGAAGCAGACAGAGCGAAGTGTGTTGGGAATGAGCCGTCTGCAGGAGTGTAGGAGGGAGACGACGGCGGCGGCGAGCTTGGGAGTGTTGCAGATGGAGGCGAGGAGATGGCGAGAGAAGTCAGAGCCCGTCGCCAGCATCCACCAGATGAACTGAATCTGCCAGGAACGCTTCTGCGTGAACTGTGTCTGAAGGTAGTCGGGGTCGTAGCGGAAGAGCTTGTCCGTGAAGTCCGTGTAGAGCTGGACGGAGTCGAAGTTGGCGCGGTAGAAGACGTCGAAGCCAAAGTCGGGCGCCCAGTAGAAGCGCATGTTGTCCATGAGGGTGATGATGTCGTCGGCGACGCGCTCTGGACCGTCGATCAGCTTCCTGCGAAGGAGGCGGATGAGGGGCTTGAGGGTGCACTTGAAGGGGATGCGATGGAGCATGATGTGGAGGAAGTAGTAGAAGAGAACGGAGATGAAGCCGTCCTGGTCCTTGTCCACCACGATCGTGAGGTTCTGCACCGCCTCCACCATGTCCGTGATGTTGTGCCCGTTCTTGCCATCAGTGCGCAGCCAGCAGGCGGCTACCTTGCGCATGAGGGAGAGGAAATCCCGCTCAGCCGGAGAGTCCACCTGGTCTGAAAAGAGACGAAGGCAGGCCTTGTAGATGGGGTCGGATTCCTGGACGTGTTCGCGGAACTGGAAGCCGGAGAGGACGTTGTCCAGGGTCCAGGTGATCTGCTGCGGGGCCTCGGAGGCCTCGGAGGTGTCCAAGAAGTCCACGGAGGAGGAGTCCACCTCATTCACCATGTCCGACCAAGAGCCGCCTCGCAGCACTGGCATGCGCAGGTTGGCGACGGAAATGTCCATGAGGCCGGCCGGAGCGGAGCTGGAAGGAGTAGACGGAGCCTCCGTTGCCGACGCCTCTGTCTGGGGGTCCGCAATTTGCAGCGCCGCTTCAGAATCGCCCTCTTCTGCTGCCGGAGTGGGGAGAGAAGGAGAGGGAGATGAAGGCCTTTGGAGAGGAGGGGATGGAGGGGTAGGAGTGACGGTGGAAGCAGTGTCCTTGGCGGCCTCTACGTCGGTGTCCTTGGCGCCCTCGGCGTCGGTCTCCATGTCCTTGTCCGCCAGGTCGAGCTCCATCGTCTCCGTAGTGGTGAGAGGAGGGGTGGGGTTGGATGGGCTGGTGGGAAGAGGAGTGGAACTGGATGGAGGGCGAGGCTCTGGACCGTAGGCGCGGTCGGCGAAAGCCTCCAGTGCTGCCGCTTCCTCCGTCTCATCCTCCGTCCAGAAGCCTGATGCAGGTGAAGGATCTTTGGAGGAGGATGGTTGGGCTGTCTTGGTGGTCTTGGGCGGAGTCGCAGTTTGGCTGGAGGCCGAATCGGTGCCGGAGTTTGTCGGATTGGGAGAGGAGCCCTTGGGAGGCCGAGTGCGCTTGCCAGAGGAGGTGGCGGAGGCACTGCCCTTGTTGGGGCGCTTGCTGCGGCGGGGCCCTTCGGAGTCCTTGACGGCGATGACCTGGCGCGCGGTGAGCTGGAGCTCGGCCACCTTCTCCGGGTCCACCACCAACTCCGGCTCTGGCACCACTGCAGTCGATGCTTTGCCCTGTAACAATTTCTTCATAGTCAGCCACTCATCCTGAATCAGTAAGTAGGTTTCGTATTGGGAAGTGCCCAAAACGGAAGTGCCCTTATCCTGAATGAAGCCAGAAGGTAAGTCAGTGGCCAAAGGCTGTCCAGACAAATAGCCGTCAGTGCATACTGCAAAGTTGCAGTCCTCTTCAGCACACTGCAAGTGATTCATGCTAAGCCAATAGCGATCCCACAAGCGGCGGCACCCAGGACAGAAAAGTTCGGAATTGGCCAGGACATTGTACACCAGAGTCATGTCTAGATTGGGGCGGCCTCCTGGATGACATGCACAGTCCCATAACACAGACTCCCGGGGAGCGTTGATGGATGGAAGACTGAAGCGGCGCATGACAGGGATGGCATTGAGGATGAGGCCGGACTCGGTGGAGATGGTGACGGTGGAGACGTCGAGGCCCAGGTCGCGGCGAGTGAGGTAGTGTGGCCACTTGTGGTTCGGGTTCAGGTAGCCCAATTCCTGTGGCTCTTTCGTGTTCGTCTGCGCCACCATGGTGTATGAACGGCCGTCCACCTTACTCGAACCTGTCATCATGCCACAGAAACTAGTAGCACCTGTATAGGTGGAGCCAGGAATGAGTTGTGCAGGTGGGAAAAGATCCGAGGATGTGTTAGGGAAAGAGTAGGAAGGAGGAGGAGGGGCGGATGTGAGGGTGTGAGTGGAATGGTTAGGAGGAGGAGGAGGAGGAGGTAGGGCCGGTGGAGCAGGGCTGGGAGGGAATTGAATGAGCGGGTGCGCTTGCACGCCCGAGACGCCCTTGAACTGCGGACAGATCCACACTGGATGCCCAGACTCACCACACAAAGAACAAGCCTTTCGACACTCCATCTCATGATGCCCTCGTGTGTTACAATTGGCGCAAGGACGGGCACAATTGCGACGAGTATGGCCGAGTTCGCCACAAAGATGGCATGGGCCGTATGAACGGCGGTTTTGACCATTTGAATTGGAATCGCGCCCTGCATTCTGCCCTGAGTTAGAACGATTGCGATTTTTGTTTTGCCCTTGATTTTGATTGTTGTTTTGCCCTGAATTCCGCCCGTTGTTTTGCCCTGATGGCTGCTGAGCCTTGGTCTTTTTGAGCTCCTGTTGCTGCCAATAGTCGCTAGGAGTCTGGTTAGAGGCTGCCCCTGCAGAGACAGAAGTAGCAGAGACCTGAGCAGGAGTCTGGGCCAGGAGGACGTACTCGCCGGAGGCGGCGGGGAAGACGGGCGTGGACGCGGGCACCGGCGCCGGCAACGCAATGCCCTGTTTTTTCTTCTGGAGCAGGCGCTCTGCAATGTGCACCGCCTTCTGCATGCTGTCAGGAAATAGCCACTCCGCACTGTTTCGACCAACTGCTGGAAGGCCTTCCATAAATTTGTCCTTCATAATCGGCTCCAAGCTGTAAGAAGGGGTGCCAGGCCAAACCAATTCAGCCGCATTTTGGATACGCAAAGCAAACTCATGGGGCGTTTCATCTTTTCGCATGCTAAGCGAAGAATAGGCCGAATAGCGTTGTTGCTGGAATTGGGGCTGAGAAAAGTGCTCCATCAATGCCTTTTTCAAAAAATCGAAATGCCAGGAATATTGGATGGGAAGGGAAAGAAAAAGCGTCCCGCCCCCCCCCCCCTCGGGGAACCAAAAATTGCGCCCCCCCCCCAGACAAACCCTCCCCTCCCCACCCCATCCAATCCGCCGAAAAAATCCCCCCCCAACCCCCAACCCCCCCCCACCCCCTTCCTTTTTTCCCCCCCCCCCCCCCCCCCCCCCCCACACCCCCCCCCCCTCCCGCCCCCCAAACACCACAACAACAACAAACAGAGAGAGAGGGGGGGGGAGGATAAGAAGAGGAGGGGGGCGGGGGGGGGGGGCCCGGGGGGGGGCCCGCGGGGGCTCCAAAAGAACACGGCCGGCGCCCCCCCCCCCCCCCCCCCCACACCAGGAGGGGGGAGCGGGGTACCTTCACGGCGGGGTCGTGGGGGTCGGATTCCTGGAGGAGGCATGTCCGGGTGCGGAGCATCCGCATGGCCCTGAGCAGCAGCACCGTCTCCGACGCCACCCGCGTTGCCCTGATCCGGAGGAACCTGCGATCCATTATGACTCATTCGGCTGCCTGGTCTGCTTCTGTCCTGCATATGTTGAGCCAGTTGTGTCATAGTTTCAGTCATGGTCGTCATGCCCTGAGTCAGCATATTGAGATTGTTCTGGAGATGCTGGAAATCGCCTCGCAATTGTCTTACCTCGTCCTGCCCTGTGGTTGCCCTTGTTGCAGGGGGCGGGTCGTGCCCGCCTCCACCGCTGTTGTCGCACATGCGCCGCTTGCTTCCCGCTGGTTGCGAAAATACACTGGGTCTGGAAAAAGTGGAAGTGATTCCTGAAGTGCCAGGACGGGAAGCGGTAGCTAAGCGGGGAGGGCGGGAAAGATCTGGGAAATGAGAAGGAAGAAAACGCGAGTCCCTA
>JASANA010002464.1:0-14941 GCA_030248095.1 Ptycholaimellus sp. GST1_10
TTGCAACCTCCCTTTGATGTCTACTAACTAGGAAAAAAATTTCATCAAAATCCGAGTGGGTGTAAATTTTGACATTTGACCTTTAAAAAGCTTCAAGACATCATAACTGCTTATGCTGGCCTTGGCCATCCGCCGCTTAAGCCCCTACACTTTGCCTAGCATGCTTTGCAGGCTAGGCTAGGCTCCAGGGCCTTAGCGCAAATGCCCTCCGGCTCTGACTGCCCTGCCCACCTAAGCAGGCGGCCTTTGGCCACGCAAAACTTCTAAAACTTTGCAAATCTTTAGAGCTATATCTGATGTTACGTGAGCCATTTATTAGCCTAGAGCCTAAACCAGTTAAGTTGTGAATTGTCCACTCGGTTTGTCCTTTTGCTATTCTTTTTGACATGGCATTTGGACATGGAGCGTGGTTGAAAGTGGTGCATACCAGAGAGGCCTGCGTAGGCAAAGCCGGCAACGCGGCAGTACTCAGTGCAGCTCCCCACGTCCTCCTGCTGGCCCAGCAGTGGTCGTAGCACTCGATGTGGCAACGTATTTGCTGCGTTGCGCCAGCAGCCCAGCGGAGTCACTACATTCCAGCCCCTCCTCTCACTTCCTTCCATTCCTTCCAATGGCTGCATCTATTCACTTTCCTACCCTAAAAGCTGGTATTCTAGAAAGTTGGTGGTCATTAGCTAACAGACACTCTTGTCAATGGCCTCTCCAGTGCCTTGGTAGACAGAGAAGTGGCCGCCCTTGCCGCCGCACATTCGCCGCGTTTCTTGAGCTGCAACAATGGGGGCGCCGTGGGCAAAAAGAGCTAGTAGTGATGTGAGGCAAACGCGTGAGCTCAAACTGGCAGACAGGGATGCGGTCTGGGCAGCGTTGGGGAAGTCGGAGAGGCCAACTTTCTCAGGACCGGCGATGATGACACCGGCAAAGTCCTCCTGCCCTTTCTCCTTCCAGCAGCCCAGGCCGCCGCAGTCATTCGGCTCATCCTGTGCCCACCTTTAAAATGTTCACAAATGATATAAGACGATTCTAAATATTGTGCTTTTTTCAAAATTAGCTGAGCAATTTATTGCTCTCGTCGAGTTCTGATACAGGAAGAAAGATTGTAAATTATGGATAGGAACAACTGCTACCCTTGCCCCTCACCCCGAAAGTAAAAGGAGCAAACGCAGCATGATAGCCGATGCCCTCGCTACCATCAGGATGAAGCCAACGCCACATGGCTCGTGGCCCTGGACCACCTGGCTTTTGCACCAGGGCCACCATTGCAGCGCTGTACGGCATCCTCCGCAGGTACTTCTTTAATTTGCACCACACCTTCCTCATCATTCAACACAACATTAATCTCCTATATTTATGAAACCATCAATTTTGGGAAATAATGATGCAAAAAGGCACACAAGAACTCCTAACGCGAACTGTGCTTGAAAGTCTGCCAATTTTCGTGATGGGGCTGACATTACTGTCAATCTATCTCGTATTATTTGTTTGATTTATATTTTCTTAACTGCGGAAAAATCTAAACTTGGTTTCATACCGAACGATAAAAAAATATGTCCAAAACAACGGATGTCCAAGAGACGGCATTGAAAGATTGCTAACTATAAAGTGAGGATGAAAATAGTTGATCATGAACTGGCGGTCCTTGGGCAAAGCCATGTAGCCGCCGGCAGTGCGACAGACAACCTGCATCTCCGTTATCGACTTACCCACACCATCTTTCCCCAAATTCGCCGAGTAGCACATGTTCTCCTGCAGTTCAAGGCTCGTTTTGCTATCGCATTTGAAAATGCTTGCCGTATGAACTAAGTTGAAGTCAAATTGCTTGTAAACAAGTATAATGGCGCAAAGCGCAATGGGGACCGCCATGTGCTTTGGGTTAAGGATTCAATAAAAATACGACACTTAGTCTTAATCTTTATGAACTAAAACGTTTGTTTTCCCTTGCTAAAACAAAGGAAAATAGGCATTACAATCTTTAAAGATATTCTGGGTAAACATATATCAGAGTGGGGTAGAAGAGAAAATATTCATGACCAAAAAATTTGATTTTGAAGCAAACCATTTTTGCCGTACCTGTTTTAGGCCTTTTTCTTAATTATCATCAAGCTTTACTATAAAATCCTAACAGGAAAGCCCTCTGGATGACAACTGAACCTTTTAGGAACCCCTTCCCCTCCTCAATCCTCCGAAATTTTTGGTAATTTGTCCCCCCTGAAGAACCTCACCTGGATCAGCGATTTTACAACAATCGTTTGAATCACTTTTAAGAGGCACTGCTGCTAGTTATTTATACCTGGTACCATCGGCAAGCCAAAATTAATGCATTTTCTCCCGCAAATTCAATTGCCCCGAGTTTAATGTCTAAGAAATACACCTACTGCTAGTGGAATCTGCTTCAGGGACAATTGCATTTTGTTTTAGCGCGCAGTTCAGTGGCTCCTTCTAGTGTATGCAAAAACAAAACACAGGTGGCTCAGCAGATTCCACTAATAGTAGGTGTATTTCTTAGACTTTAAGACAGCCTTTTTGAGAGGTGCGAGAATTTTTGGACGGCTGAGCACAAAAATTTTTGACCCCCCATTTTTATGACTGGATCAGAAAAAAGGGTTAATTTTATACTATGTCCGAGAATGGGAGCATTCAAAATGCCTCCGTTGGCTCACAATCGCTAATTGATTGAGGGGAGGTCGGCGCAGTAGGTCAAATATCTGGTACCATCGGCAGGCCAAATGTGGTCTCTTTTCTCCAAAATTTTGAATTGCCTCGAGTAAAAAGTCAAGGAAATACAATTTCTACTAGTGGAATCTGCTGCTCGGACAGTTGCATTTTGTTTTTGGCGCGCAGTTCAGTGTCTCTTTCCATGCGCGCCCAAAACAAAATGCAGATGACGCAGCAGATTCCACTAGTAGAAATTGTATTTCCTTGACTTTTTACTCGAGGCAAATCAAAATTTTGGAGAAAAGAGACCACAATTGGCCTGCCGATGGTACCAGATATTTCTTCCACTTTTAACATATTATATAACGTATAAATACAAATTTTATATTTTTGGTTATTTTTTAGTAACGATTTTATTGATAAATGAATAAAAACTAAACTTTTTTTAATAAAAATAACAAAAAGAAAACATTTGAAAGAACAATGCAAATATATTGGCCAATTAAAATTTTTTGGGAATTTCTCTTGGGTTACAAAATTTTTGGGGTTTTTTTTGGTTCTTGGGTTCTTGGCAATCGATATTTGGGAGAAAGGAGCTTTTTTTTTAGGCCTGCCGAGGGTACCAATAATTTTCTCAACTTGAAATACACAAAAATTAAAGTGAATCCATGAGAAGGATTCGAACCTCCAAGATTCATTCAGCAGTCCAATCGCTTGCACCACTACACCACTGGTGCATATGACTTCTTAATGTAACTGAAAAGCTAAATACATGAGGCCTAGGGACCCGGGGAAGAGGATTGGGGGGGGAAAATGAATACCTACTATCGTCCATTGAATAGATGCGGGAGAAGAAGGAGAAGGAGAAGGAGTTCGGACAAATAGTTTTGAGTGATTTTCTAATGATTGCTGCAAGTTTTGGGCGATTTCTCGCGAGTTTTGGACAATTTGATGATGCTCTTTCCAATGCCAAAAGAATCAGAACGATTGGATTCTTCTGAGAGGAGCAGGAGCCTTATCAATTTTAAGATCTAGCAATAACCCCGAAAACGTACACCTGGGTCTAAAGAGGGGGGCTGGGCGCTGACACTTCGCTAACGCTCGCTCGCGCCAGCCCAACTTGTGATTTTCAGACCCGCGACACAAAAATGGAACTAGCAAGCTCAGATGCTCAACCAAATCCGTAAATTCCAACTGTATGGCAACCTTATAGATCCAAGGTCTTTAGTGATACCTTTAAACCACAGATTTTTCTAATTTTTTTTAATGCAAAATCTGATCCAAAATGAAAATCACGAAATATCAAATTTTCATTTGTTTCAAAATTGCCTATTTCGCGGCCTAACTACCTAGGCCAGCCTCAAACTAGCATTTTCATACTCTCCGTGAAATTTTGGGTCAGAAAATGCCTCATGTTCTCTAAAAAACTGCTGGCCTATTATGACTTCGCTCCTATTCACGTGCCCTCATTAAAATATGCCCCATGTTATAGCATAGGGCACTTAAGGTAAGACAAAATTTTAGCATTAAAAAACTTCCTGCTCATCGGGAAACCAATATTGCTCAATTTCCTCTTATGAGATAACTACCTTAAGCCTTACGCAGGTACTAAGCAAGAAAAATTGCTGGGTTTCAGTTTAAATTTATGAAAAATTATCCAAAGCATGAGGGCAGGTCAAGAATTAGCCCTATGCTATAACATAGGGCAAAATTGATGAAAATGGGGGGTCAAAAATTTTTGTGCCACAGATTCTCAAACCTATCAAAAATGCTGTCTTAAACTCGGGGCAATTGCATTTGCCAGAGAAAAGACACTTAATTTTGACTTGCCGATGGTACCAAATATTTCATCCAATTTTAAGATAAAAAACAAAGCCAAGTTAGCAATAGCCAAGTTGGGATCGAACCTAGCCCTTTCTGTTCCGAATCAAGACACAAGCCACTTGACCACTCAGCCGCCTTTACATCAATGTTAATTGTGCCTTATTAATTAATTAAAATTATCATCAGCCCGGACAAGTAAACCCTTTATAACAGGCCGATTGATGATTGAATATCTACTATATCTGGTACCATCGGAAAGCCAAAAGTGGATCTCTTTTCTCCAAAAATTGAAAATAACCTGAGTTAAAAGTCAATGAAATAGAATTCCTACTTCTTGTGGAATCTGCTGCTAGGACAGTTGCATTTTGTATTGAGCGCGCAATTCAGGGTCTCTTTCCATGCGTGCCCAAAAACAAAATGCAGATGACGCAGTAGATTCCACAAGTAGGAATTTTATTTCTTTGACTTTCAACTCAGGTTATTTTCAATTTTTGGAGAAAAGGGATCCACTTTTGGCTTGCCGATGGTACCAGATATTTCTTCCACTTTTGATAGGGTATAAAAAGTATTACTGAAATTGTGAATCTCCGCTTCAGTGTTTTTTCTCTCTTAGCTGGTTTCTTTATAATGCTTGCAATAAAGTTAGCTTGGGCATCAAGGTAATGAAATTTATTTGATACATATTATCACGAAACTAGCTTGGACTCTAAGGTGATGAAATTCATTTTGAAACTCTGATCATGAAATTATACTTACAAAATTTTGAACCTTTAAATAGCTAAAAGAGCCCAGAAAATTTTGGCCACCTTAGGAGGAATGTTTAGATAGAGCTAAAAATAAAAACTAAACATTGAGAAAAACTAAAACTATGTTGCACTGAAAATATATTATTTTGGAAAAGAATTTTATTAGTTTTCCCAGCTTTTTGTTTTTGCTACCAACAGCATTTGTTTGAATTATTTAAAGTTTCTCTTGCTGTACGTGTACTTTAACCTGCCATAAAATTTCAAATTTATAATTGTGAAAATTTTCTGGGCTCTTAGCTCTTTAAAGGTTCAAAATTTTGTAAGTACAATTTGATGATAAGAGTTTCAAATTTAATTTCATCACCTTAGAGCCCAAGCTAGACTCATGATAAGATGTATCAAATAAATTTCATTACCTTGATGCCCAAGCTAACTTGATTGAAAGCATTATAAAGAGACCAGCTAAGAGAGAAAAAACACTGAAGCGGAGATTCACAATTTCAGTAATTTCATCCAATTTGAACAGCCAAAGGCCAAAAAACAGCCTAACGCCCAACAAAAAGGAACAGCCAAGATGAAGTTGATGATGAGCTGCTTGTACACCATGGCCTGGTAGAAGCCCATGAAGACAATGTGTAAGCAAATATACACAAGATTCGTAATCTACGCCCCAATTTACCTATATGGTGCGGTTATTGAGGCCAAAAACCCTTTAAAATGCCCCAAGATGAAGTTAATGGTGAGCTGCTTGTACACCACGGCCTGGTAGAAGCCCATGAAGACAATGAAGGAGCAAATGGACACAAGATTCGTAATCCATGCCCCAATTTACCTATATGGTGTTGTTATTGAGGCCAAAAGCCCTTTAAAATGCCCAAGACAAAGTTGATGATGAGCTGCTTGTACACCATGGCCTGGTAGAAGCCTGTGAAAACCAAATTTGCACCTATGGTTGTTTGGTATCAAATCGTATCTATTTTTTGAGCCGGTTTCATATCTAGACTCAAAATTAGCATATCTTTTTTGGATTCTAACAGTGCACCCTATAGGTCAGAAATGGTCAAAAAATTGTTTTCCAAATTTCATTGTTTTATAGACAGGTTTTGTGTAGTTTTTGCAAGGATTCAAAATCTGTGCTTGTTTTTGCCCTCCGAGCATCCTAGCAAATGTTATTCAAGATTTTTGATTTTTTTTGTAAGGGTCCCCCTTACGTTCAATCGATTTTCTAACCTCAATTTCGGCATAAAGGAGGCCAAAAATCAAAATTCTGGAGGCACCATGTCACCCTCCAGGGTCGATATACTATAGTGACGTTGAGAGTGGAGCCCCAGATATTGCCAATCCCCATGCCGAGCAGAACGCATGGCGGATGGCACACGGCGAATGGCAGACGGTGGACGGCGGACGGCAGACTGCGGACGGATAACGGATGGACACTTTTTAAAAGGTTTTTTGGTCATAACTTGCCCAATTCTCAACCAAATTTGGCAAACTTTTTTTTAATTAAAGCTCTCTGTTTGCTGCGTCCAATGAGCCTACTCACAGCTCAGTAAATTGCCCATGGAATATTTGGCAGGCAATCATTTTTTCAAAATCCGTAATAGGGTTGGTTCTTGGCTAAGATATGTATATAACAAGGTAATATCGGCTATCGCCAATAGGTGCGCGGCCTCTTTCACCTTGTTAAGCAATGAAATGAAATTGATCAACAGGTCGGCTAAATAAATGCTACAATGACTCTAAGAAATGAAAAGTGACAGTTTTGGTTTCTGAGGCATTTAAAAAATAATAAATAATTTTTAAAAGTAAAATGCAACTTTTCAAAACTTTTTTGAATTTCAAGGCCCCTAATTTCGAGGTTTTTTGATCATAAATCCAGAACCAATCAAAATGACGCCATGCGCAGAAAAACCCTCCTAGCGACCACCCCGACGGACCTTCATGCAAAATTTCAGCCAATTTCGTTGAAAAACCATGGAGGCCGGGCTCTGGAACCACACACATATATATATATATACTAGTAATATGGGTCAGTGGCCGCGCTTCGCGCGGCCACACTTATGTTTCAGCATCTTTAGTTTCTTGTTTTGTTCATCCACACTTTACAGCATTTCTAGTTTATTTTCATTTGTTTTCATAAAATAGTTAATCCATTGACTGGCACCTATTGATCACAGGTGTCAGGGCATAATGCTGATGTCAGAAAATATCAGCAGTTGAAGTTTTACGAATTTCGGAAACTCCACTGATCAGAAAGGCAAATTCAGAAAGATCAAGGACTGCAAACATACAACGCAAGCAGTCCAAGTGACCTCTGGTTTTGAACACCTGCATATCCCTACTAATGAATACCTTGAAACATCAGCTTACTGAGTAGGGCCAAAATCACGAAAATTGACTTAACTCTACGATGTTTTTATCAAATAAAATTTAAATAAATGAAATGAAAATGGGTTAAGAATAGGCAGGATGGTCTTATACAGAAGTAATGTTTCAATGCGCTGGGACTTGTCCCCCCCGTCTCCCCTTGATTACCTTTCAAAAAAAATTTTTGTCAATCCGTGAGAACGAGCCAGAACCAAATTTTCGACCTTTCTTAAAACTGGAGGAGCTATGGCGTTTCAAATGCTCGGAAACCGGTTCCACCCCCAGATCTTCCAAATTATTACCTTCAGGAAAAAAAAGCCAAAACCAAAACCCACTCCCGCCCCCTCCCCCAAAAACAAGCCCCAACCCGCCCCCCCCCCCCCCCAACCAAGTCAAAACCGGAATAGCCAAAAATTCCAAAATTGCACACATTTCTACCCAAAAAAGAATGTTTCAAAAGTTCAAATTCCGGCCCCCTCATATTCCAAAGCATTACCTTTCAGGAAAAAAAAAGGCCAACTAGTGCGCCCTGACAGCATTTCCAAAAAAAATAATATATGTTGCAGAAAAAACCTCGCGGAGCGGCCCTTCGGGCCGCTCCGCGGTCAAAAAGTCCGACAGAAAAAGTTTAAAACTGGAGGAGCTATGGCGTTTCAAAGTAAAAAAAACTATCACAAAATGGTATCGCATGCCAAGATTTGATTAGAATCCAGCGTGCACAATTCATATTATCACCCGAATTATATAAGATACTAGTAATATGTGTCAGTGCTCAGTGGCCCCGCTTCGCGAGGCCACACTGTTTGTTCTTTCACATCGTGAAGCATTTGGATCGTGAAGCATCACAGCAGCATCACATCGTGAATCATGTATGAAATGAAATTTCCTACATAATCACTGTTGCCTTATATCATCGACATCAAGATGCATTGCTCAAAAGCATATGATACTAAAGTTCAGCAGTACTAAAGTTCAGTTTGAAAAAGCTTTGCTGATCAGAGTTAAATTTAAAACAATCATGGACTGCACTCAAATCAATTGAGGCCTAATTAGTCACCCGCATATCCCTACTAATTAAATCCTTGAAACATCAGCTCCCTGAGTAAGACCAAAATCTCGAAAATTGACTTTACTCAATGATATTTTTAACACAAAAAATTAAATTAAAATGAAAATGGAAAAATAGGATATTATACAGAATTGTTCAGGCTAAAATTAAAAAAAAAGTCCGCCAAGAAATGCTGAAAAATGATGGAGCTATGAAGTTACAAAGTTGGAAAATGTTGAAAATGAGCACATTTTCGATGATTTCATTATTTTCTAGGATTCAGGGACAGGTGCGCCCTATTGCCAAATCATGTCCCATCCGAGCTCTATCCAAAATGATATCATATGCTAGGATAAGTTGAGAATCCAGACTGCGCGAGGTACCCCCCAAAATGGGGTCACGCGTATATTGGGCTGGCGCGAGCGAGCGTTAGCGAAGTATCAGCGCCCAGCCCCTCTTTTCGACCTAGGTGTACGTTTTTGGGGTTATTGCTAGATCTCAATTTTGATAAGGCTGCAATTCGTCACAGAAAGCTCCAATCGTTTTAATTCTTTTTGCAATAGAAAGAGCAACATCGAATTGACTATAGTTTCTTTTTTGACTTTTGCATAAAACGATTTATTTTCCCATTAAAAATGCAAAAAACCATTTGTCCGAACTCCTCCTTCTCCTCCTTCTCCTCCGCATCTATTCAATGGACGATAGTAGGTATTTATTTCTCCCCCCACCCCCCTTCCACAGGTCCCTGCGCCTCATGTATTTGTTAAATCTTAGCTTTTCAGTTACACTATGAAGTCATATGGACCAGTGGTGTAGTGGTGAAAGCGATTGTCATGCTGAAAAAAACTGGCAGGTTCAAATCCTTCGCAGGCATCAATTTTTCTTTTTGTTAATTTAAAGTTGAGAAAACAACTGGTACCATCGGCAGACAAAAAGTAAAGGTTTTTTCTCCCAAAAATCGATTGCCTTGAGTATATATCAAGAAAAATTCTCAAAAATATTTTAGTTAGTCAATAAATTTGCATTGTATTTTTTGTTTTTGAAACGTTTTGATATATTTTTCTAAACAAGTTTATTTTTACTTACAATTTTTTATTCATCTAATAAAAAAATTAACAAATAAAAATATAACCAAAAATTTAAAAATTTCTATTCACATGCTTTGTACTATATTAAAAGTGGAAGATATATATGGTACCATTGGCAAGCCAAAAGTGGGTCTTTTTTCTCCAAATTTTGTAATTGCCTCGAGTAAAAAGTCAAGGAAATACATTTCCTACTAGTGGAATCTGCTGCGTCATCTGCATTTTGTTTTTGGGCGCGCATGGAAAGAGACACTGAACTGCGCAACAAAAACAAAATGCAACTGTCCAAGCAGCAGATTCCACTAGTAGGAAATGTATTTCCTTGACTTTTTATTCGAGGCAATTACAAAATTTAGAGAAAAGAGACCCACTTTTGGCTTGCCAATGGTACCATATATAATAAGATATATATGCGGACAGATGGACGCAAAATGGGGTAACTGTATAAGCGGGCCTTGGCCGCCTGCCGCTTCGGGCAGGGCGCCAGAGCTCCTCCGGCCTCCGGGCATGGGTGCTACGGCCCCTACGCTTCGCCTAACATGCTTCGCAAAAAGGCAAAAGCTCTACATAGGGGAGGGTTTGAACCCGGCCTTCATTATTTTCGGGTCAGTCCACCCAACCACTTGGCCACAGCCTCATGATATGCACCATCTAATTAGGCTTAATTAATTGTATATCTATCCAATCCCTTCGCCTGGCCAAATGTACCCTTTATTGATTGCCAAGTGAATACATACTATCGCCCATTGAATAGATGCGGAGGAGGAGAAGGAGGAGTTTGGACAAATGATTTCTGGCTATTTTCTCAAAAGTTTTGAAGCATTTTGGCGTTTTTCCGCGAGTTTTGGTCAATTCGATGTTGATCTTTCCAATGCAAAAAGAATTAGAACAATTGGATGTTCCTGTAAAGCACAAAAGCCTTATCACTTTTAAATCTTATATATCTTTTTCTTATAAATCTAGCAATAACCCTCAAAACATACACCTGGGTCGAAGAGGGGCTAGGCGCTGACACTTCGCTAAAGCTTGCTCGCGCCAGCCCAATTGTCCATTGAATAGATGCGGAGGAGAAGAAGGAGGAGAAGAAGGAGTACGGACAAATGGTTTTGAGTATAATTTTCTAATGATTGCTGTCAGTTATGGGTGATCCTTTTTGTTCCAAAATCCCGCGCTCTTAGTAGCGCATTTTGTTTGAGCCCGCCTTGAAAAAACTGCAAAACTGCGCGCAAAACAGAACATAAATGGTGCAGGATGAGATATCATTTATTATAAATAAACTCGATTCTTTGGAATTGGAAGACCACTAGTATAACATGGGGTTCATTAGCACAAAGTGGCTGAACCCATGAGTTGAACTGCCGCCCGTAAGAATCTGGTCTAGGCTGTTTCACGCTTTCCTTTTCCCACTGTGCTTCAGTATAATGGATCTAGTTAAAATCTGAACCACCTGCCACCTGAAATCATAACGCAAATATACACCCTATATTAGTTGATCCAAGGATCCAAGGAAGGCTACCCAGTCAGCTGATGTTTCGTGAAAAATGGGGTCTGGGACTTAGGGGTTTTTTTGGGGTGAATACTTAGTACTGCCCCCAGGCCAAGTCCTGGGCGGCAGTTCAAAAATGGCATAACTCGGGTTCTACTGAAGCTTTTTGCATGATTCAAATGCTGTTTAAAAGAGAATTTTATGGCCAGAATGATGGTGCACAGCATGAGACTTATTTCAAAATACCAGAAACAAGAAATTGAGGTCAAATTGGCTGAAATTTTCAATTTTGGTTTTTGAAACATCAAGATGGAGGATTGGTGTAAGATTGCAAAAATTTTCCATTTTTATGGCCAGATTCGTGTTCAGCATCGAAATTTACCTACTGGGGCTCAAAATTAGAGCCAATTTCCCAATAAACACCCCTAAATCACTTTTTGGGTATTGAAACATTAGGTTTTTGGGTCATAACTCGTACTCAGATTATTTCCGCCGAGGTCCGCAATCATGGCCTGATGCGGCCAACATTTCTGACAATCCCTGAAAAAATGAGCAAAAACGGTTGAGAAACCATGGAGGGATTCATGCGAACATCCATATATATACACTAGTAATCGGGGTCCGGGGCCGCGCTGCGCGCGGCCACACTTATGTTTCAGCATCTTTAGTTTCTTGTTTTGTTCATCCACACTTTACAGCATTTCTAGTTTATTTTCATTTGTTTTCATAAAATAGTTAATCCATTGACTGGCACCTATTGATCACAGGTGCCAGGGCATAATGCTGATGTCAGAAAATATCAGCAGTTGAAGTTTTACGAATTTCGGAAACTCCACTGATCAGAAAGGCAAATTCAGAAAGATCAAGGACTGCAAACATACAACGCAAGCAGTCCAAGTGACCTCTGGTTTTGAACACCTGCATATCCCTACTAATGAATACCTTGAAACATCAGCTTACTGAGTAGGGCCAAAATCACGAAAATTGACTTAACTCTACGATGTTTTTATCAAATAAAATTTAAATGAAATGAAAATGTAAATGGATGGTCTTATACAGAATAGTGCAGGCTTGAATTTAAAAAAAAGTCCGACAGAAAAAGTTTAAAACTGGAGGAGCTATGGCGTTTCAAAGTCAAAAAATAGCCAAAAATTCCAAAATTGCACACATTTTCAATCATTTTTCATATTCAACATTATCGGAGCATAGTGCGCCTAATATATGTTGCAGAACTCGCTGAGATCTATCCAAAATGGTATCGCATGCCAAGATTTGATTAGAATCCAGCGTGCACAATTCATATTATCACCCGTATTATATAAGATAGACCCTCAACCCTTTTTGGGGTGAATACTTAGTACTGCCCCCAAGCCAAGTCCTGGGCGGCAGTTCAATAAAATCGGTACTTTGGAATAAAAGTGGTTGAATTTGCCTTGCCGATGGTAACGGATATCTGATTGATGCTCAGTGAAAAAGAAGTGAAAGGAACGTATTCCAGGTGATCGGGATCCGCGAGACAGTCGATGGCTCCTTTGGTGAGGACGGGCTTGGCGTTAACAGCGGCTGGCGGAATCTCCTGGCCTGGGCAAGGATTCGTACACTGCTCCGTTTTGTTCTGCCCCTCCAATGACTTCGCATCACCGCACCAGCAGTTGCTCAGCTCCAGTCCTGCCAAGCCCTTTGCTGCTCACCTAGCTTTCTGGCCTCTACCATCAATCACAGCATTTTTAGTGGAAATAATCCATGCGATGGGTTTTTCATGACGACTTTACAAACACATTAATTGAATCAAAAATAATAGCAAAGACGCACTCTTTATTGAAATGGATTGGATTCGCAGAGCAAAGAAGATTGGATGTACCTGCAAGGAGGAGTCCGCTTCGCATGCAGTGCTCAAGGCACTTGGAGGGAGAATTGTGCGCTAGCCGCAGTGGGCCAAAAAAGAAGATCCTGTGGCCGGGATCTTTGAAGCAGCCTTTATCAATCCAACCTTCAGCCATCCAAATATACTTGTTCTGCTTTTATCTTAGAATGCTAAAATAACCTGCAAAGACTGGCTGAAAGAAGGCAGTTCCCAGAAGGAATGTCAGCCATTTCATCCTCATCGACCGAGTAAGCAAGCCCCAAACTTGTTTTCAATATTGCTAAATGAATGGGCGCTTTTTCAACAATCAAATGAGGATGGCCTTCGCCTCATCTATTGCTGCGCAATAAACAGCCTCTGCCGCAAAATCGAGAGGGGAATTTGTTAGGAAAGCCGCGGAATTGGACGGTCGCTTAAACATGAATACATTTGCCAGCCTTACTGAAATCTCAGGACACTTAAGCTCCAATCTATTTTTCAGCCCACGTCTAAGAGTGATGTGTCGACAGCTGTGATATCTCTTAAAATCGGCGAGGTCTGGGATTACTGACGCTGATGGTTAATCCATGCCGCAGACTGACAATAGATGCCTTTCTTCATTCACTCCTACCTCTCTAGCAGTCCAGCTGCATGCACATAATATACACATTTCTGCGCGGCCATAGCCCGCCTGCCGCGGAAGGCAGGGCAGTCAGAGCTCCGGAGGCCGTAAGTCATGGGTGCGGAGGCCCTGGTGAAGCGTAGGGATATGCGGGTGACTAATTCAGCCTCATTTGCTTGGTGCAGTCCATGATTGTTTTAAATTTTAATTCTGATCAGGCAAAGCTTTTTCAAACTGAACTTTAGTACTGCTGAACTTTAGTATCACATGCTTTTGAGCAATGCATCTTGATGTCGATGATATAAGGCAACAGTGATTATGTCAGAAAATTCATTTCATACATGATTCACGATGTGATGCTGCTGTGATGCTTCACGATCCAAATGCTTCACGATGTGAAAGAACAAAAAAGTGTAGCGAAACAGGCCACTGAGCACTGACACATATTACTAGTATCTTATATAATACGGGTGATAATATGAATTGTGCACGCTGGTAATCAAATCTTGGCATGCGATACCATTTTGGATAGATCTCAGCGAGTCTCTGCAACATATATTCAGGCGCACTATGCTCCGATAATGTTGAATATGAAAAATGATTGAAAATGTGTGCAATTTTGGAATTTTTGGCTATTTTTTAGACTTTGAAACGCCATAGCTCCTCCAGTTTTAAACTTTTTCTGTCGGACTTTTTTTTTAAATTCAAGCCTGCACTATTCTGTATAAGACCATCCATTTACATTTTCATTTCATTTAAATTTTATTTGATAAAAACATCGTAGAGTTAAGTCAATTTTCGTGATTTTGGCCCTACTCAGTAAGCTGATGTTTCAAGGTGATTTATTAGTAGGGATATGCAGGTGTTCAGGACCGGAGGGTATTTTGGACTGCTTGCGTTGTATGTTTGCAGTCCTTGATTCTTTCTGAATTTGCCTTTCTGATCAGTGGAGTTTTCGAAATTCGTAAAACTTCAACTGCTGATATTTTCTGACATCAGCATTATGCCCTGACACCTGTGATCAATAGGTGCCACGTGAGAATGGATTAACTATTTTTATGAAAACAAATGAAAATAAACTAGAAATGCTGTAAAGTGTGGATGAACAAAACAAGAAACTTGAAGATGCTGAAACATAAGTGTGGCCGCGCGAAGCGCGGCCGCTGACCCATATTACTAGTATATATATATATATGTGTCGTTCCGACCGGCCTCCATGGTTTTTGAGACGAAATTGGCTGAAATTTTAGTGAAGGTCCGTCAGCGAT
>JASANA010002465.1:0-42756 GCA_030248095.1 Ptycholaimellus sp. GST1_10
AAGAGAGTGCCATTCCAACAGATCAAATAAAAAATATTCCGGGAAGAAGTTCTCAATTGGATATAGTAAGAAGACGCTAGTGCTAACGCCCTAGACCAAGTGGTATAGGAAAAACTACACTAGCTAAAGCACTTTATGCTCCTCCTCTTTTGTCCGTCATTTAGATAAATTAAAGGATTTTTCAAGTGCAAATGACGGAGACCAATAGATGACATAAATTTAAAAAACAAACTTTCAAGAGAAGATGTCATCAGTTTATTTGATACTGAGAATGACACTCAGATGAACGTAAAACACTCGTTTATAGAGATACCTAAGGAAACACCCAGGATAGTAACAACAAATCATTTCACGCTTGATCTATTAGTACCAAACGATACTTATGGAGCCATCAAGCGTAGAGTTAAGTTTGTTTATAAAAAACACATATATGACGAATCTGAAAAACCTTTAGAATCCGAATAAACCACACAAAAAGTTATTTGGATTTTCATGAATTTATTGCTTCATCTTCACAGCAATACGTAACTGAACGAAGTAATAATAACAACGTATTGCTCACACATAGGGTACAGGATACACATATTTTAAGAAGTTATATAGATGTGGTTATATAGAAGTTATATATTTATCCATAAATCACAGTAGATCAAAACTTGTGGGAGGTAGATCATTCGGTAGTCTGCTCTATCCTCCTCTACAAGGATATTAAGGGCTAAGAGCTGAGCTGAGCTGAGACAGGTGCTGAAACGCCCTGCCCAGGCAGAGGTGATGGGGGCATACATCAGAATCCGTAGTTGCCACGAGCTGGCTGACGACCAGTGTCATTTCAAAAATGCCCCATGTTCTCAGACATCCATAAATCACAGTAGATCAAAAATTGCTCCCTTGCAACTCCGCGGCGTGATCGCGCGCACGATCGCGCCGCGCGGCGCTATCGCGCCCGCGACCCGTCTGACCCCACACTCGGGTTGCTCATGCCGCGGAGTTGCAAGGGAGCGATTTTATGATATGCTGCGTTTTAGAGATATCTAACGGCTGTTCTAGGTGTAACAATTCATGAAATTTCCGATGGTGTGCTCAGTTTCTCAAAGTTGTCAACAAAATTTTTAGAAACAGGTCCAAAAAGTCGCAGCGCGATCGACCTAACCAAGTGAGGGGTCGATTGCACCGCGGAGTAGCAAGGGAGCGATTTTTTGATATGCAGCGATTTAGGGATATATAACGGCCGTTCTAGGTGTAGAAATTCATGGCAGTGTACTCACTTTCTTAATGTTGTCAACAATATTTTTAGAAACTGAGGTCCAAAAGGTCGCGGCGCATCCGCCCCTAACCAATTTGAAGTCGATCGCGCCACTAAGTTGCAAGGGAGCGATTTTTTGATCTGCTTCGATTTACTGATATATAATGGCTGTTCTAGGTGTAGAAATGCATCAGATTTCCGATGGTATGCTTAGTTTCTCAAAGTTGTCAACAATATTTTTAGAAAATGAGGTCCAAAAAGTCGCGGCGCGATTGACCATAAACAATTTGCAGCGTGATCGTGCGCGCGATCATGCCGCGGATTTGCAAGGGAGCGATTTTTTGATATGCTGCGATTTAGGGATATCTAACGGCTGTCCTAGGTGTATTAATTCATGGCATTTCCGATGGTTTACTCAGTTTTTCTATTTTGTCAACAAAAATTTTTGAAACTGAGTTCCACAAAGTCGCGGCGCGATTGACCATAACCAAGCGAGGGGTCGATCGTGCCACGGAGTTGCAAAGGAGTGATTTTTTGATATGCTGCAATTTAGGAATATGTAACGGCTGTTCTAGGTGTAGAAATTCATGGCATTTCCGATGGTGTACTCAGTTTTTCCATTTTGTCAACAAATTTTTTAGAAACTGAGGTCCAAAAAGTCGCGGCGCAATCGACCCTAACCAAGTGAGAGGTCAATCTAGCCACGGAGTTGCAAGGGGGCGATTTTTTTGATATGTTGCGAATTAGGGATATCTAACGGCTGTTTTAGGTGGAGAAATTCATGGCATTTCCGATGGTGTACTCAGTTTCTTAATGCTGTCAACAAAATTTTTAGAAAATGAGGTCGAAATGGTCGCGGCGCGTCCGCCCCTAACCAATCTGGGGGCGGATCCGCCGCGGATTTGCAAGGGAACGATTTTCCGATCTTCTGCGATTTAGGGATATATAACGGCTGTGTTAGGTGTAGAAATTAATGGTAGTTGACAATATTTCATTCCTGAAAGGTAATAAAATTTAAGGAAGGTCCGGAGGGGTGGAACTGGCATCGGAGCAGTTAAAACATTACTTTTTAGGTAGAGAGGTTGTAAAATGGCAAATTCTCAGCGGATTTGAACAAACCTTTTTTGAAGCTAATAAAATTGAAGGGAGATCTGGAGGGGTGGAACCTGTTTGAAAGCAGTTGTTGAAAAATGGGGTTTGCTGAGAACTGGCGGATTCTCAACGCTTTTGAGTTTCCAAACTTTTTTATAATGCAATCAACAGTAATAATATATTGTGGGCTAATACCTATGTGCTCACCCATTGCGCTCTGCGTCATATATTTGTTCAAGCATATATTAACTTTTTTCAACTTTTTTGTTTTTGCCAACTTTTTTCTACAAGAAACTGACAGGATCATTACAATTGTTTTATTTGAGCATATGTTTTGTTGTTGTTTATACATCACCTCTTGTGACATTGTGTCTTGCAAATATATTAAATTAATTTAATACATAAAATGTACTAAAGTGTAGTATGATACTAAAGTTGCCTGAGAAGTTCATAAATCATTAGAATATTGATAGCGCATATTGCGTACATATTATATATTTATTCACAATAAAGCAATTTTTAATTAGTGTTTGATACAAATAATTCAACGTCAATCACTGAAGGCTACATGATATATTGGTAATTGATACAGAATAAAACAAGTAGTAATGCATATAAGGTCAACATTTTAATATTAGCAATTATTCATTGAAACCATGGGTGGTTTATAGCAACTTCGGCCGACAAACGATTAGAAGGTTCAGGCTCCAACAGTTTTATAATGAGTTCTTTTGCCTTGTTTTCAATACATTGGGGCCAGTAAATGCATCTATTGAGTTGAGATCGAAGTAATCGTGTCAGTGATCTGTCATTAAATGGAAACCCTCCAACATGCATTATATATATAACAATGCCAGCAGACCAGACATCAACCATAGATCCATTATATGGTGATGTTGACATTAGAAGTTCTGGTGGAGCATATGCAGAAGAACCACAAAGTGTATTGCAGAGCAAGGTATTGACAGGTGCTTCAGTTGATCCATATTCTAAAAAACGGCTAAATGAAAAGTCAGAAATGCAGATATTTTGCAAGCCCTTTTTGACTAGAACTGATTCACATTTAATTCCACGGTGGACAATTCCATGGTGATGTAAATACGATATTGCATCGAGTAACTGTTTGCTCCATTTTTTTGCAGATAAGGCTGCAATAGGTTTAAAAGTCTTAATGTAGCATAGTAGATCAGTAATTGCCCACTCCATGATAATAAACCGTGATGAGGGTGTGCATATTGTGTGGATGTATTTGCAGATGTTTATATGCTGAACAGATTTTACTACAGCTAATTCATGATGTAAGAAGCGTTCCCTTTTTTCTTTTGGCATTGTACAAAGGTCATAGCATTTGACTGCTACTGTTCGTTCCATTTTTTCATCTGCTTTCCTAGTGGCCTTATAAATCTTTGGTGATATGTGTTTTAGAAAATTCATTTCCTCCAATTCCAAAAAGTTGCATGGTTTTTCTCTGACTAACTCTACAACGCTTTGAGAAGAAGCCATTTTAAATTAAAAATTTTGATTTCTGACATTTAATGTGAATCAATTAAAAGTATAACATAAACTTTATCAAGGCAAAGTGTTTTGTGTGTATGAATGTACTGACATGTAAAAAAAACCACAATGTGATTTGAGTCCAGCAGTCATACGATACATCTGTAACGTAGATAACGGAATAGAAAACCAAAAGCATTCATACAATCTGACCAATGCATGAGTGGGGTAACATTTGAAGTGTACTAAAATATTTTAAATTGAATACTTTTAATACTTTCACTATCAGTACACTATTACCAAGTGTACTACTATATTTACAACATGAACAAGACATCTAGCCAACTGTTTCTGCAAGCAAAAAGCCATCAACTGCAAACATAATTTGATCACTCTGTCAGGCTAACATTAAACCAGTTATAGGGTTCAAAATTTGATGCTTTGACAAATATTTGGTTTCAATAAATGCTTTGTTGTTTATGCCATTCAATTTGGATTCAAAAAACTGTCAAATCATTCACTTTGGATCCATATGGATGAATATCAGGGTCTTAATTGCATTTTTCAGGGTCTTAATTGCCACATATATGCCATGCCCAAGCTGCAAAATGATGTTTTCAGTAGCAGTGAGCAAAGCTCAGGGCTAGGAGCAGGTGGCTATGGACTCTCTCAAAAATACGTTTAGTTGTTGGAAAAGATAAGCCTCTTACTTTATGATGCTGCTAAAACATCGAATATTACAAGTCAAATACCAATGTAAGACTCATGTTTTTCAAAGTTTCTGGTAGCTACGGAGTGGGGACACTTCTCCTTCTAGGACCCCTACCCCGTGCCGGAGCTTCGCCGGTACCCCCCCCCAAATCATAGATTCGCCCCAGCTTCATATATTTACAAGACTAAAATGCTACAGCATGAGCTGCTTATGAATTGTCAATCATCAAAAAGAACTAGACAAGGTGTGACAAAATCGTGATAAATTTCGATTTAAATTATAAACCATTTTGAGTCAAAATTTTAACAGGTTCATCTACGAAATCCACTGAGCATTCATAAGCAGGCGGCAATTTATGGCAGGAAACTTGTCATTTCAATTATTCTAGTTTTTATTTTGTCTTTAATTTTTGATTAAATGATGTTATTTGTGAACATTACTAAATCAGAAAAAGCCTCTTACAGAAAAATACATGTCAAATTTGAAAAGTGATTTGAAAATAAAAAATTGATCATATTGCAAATGCCAGCAAAAGTTAACTTTACTTTAGCTAATTTCAATTTAACTTTAATTTTGTTTGTTTTATTTTGTTACACCTCATTTAGTAAACTTATAATTTCATTGTGACCAAAAATTCAGAAAAATTTGTTTGATGTAACAATTTTTTTATTTCACTAGTTGTATTTTCTATCATTCACTAATTTTTGTCCTCTTTGTGCCAAAATTGCCGCCTGCTTATGAATGCTCAGTGGATTTCGTAGATGAACCTGTTAAAATTTTGACTCCAAATGGTTTGTAATTTAAATCGAAATTTATCACGAGTTTGTCACACCTTGTCTAGTTCT
Source organism: Ptycholaimellus sp. GST1_10 (assembly GCA_030248095.1). Taxonomy (NCBI): domain Eukaryota; kingdom Metazoa; phylum Nematoda; class Chromadorea; order Chromadorida; family Chromadoridae; genus Ptycholaimellus; species Ptycholaimellus sp. GST1_10. The sequence goes on from JASANA010002465.1 coordinate 5,387, forward strand.
TTTTGATGATTGACAATTCATAAGCAGCTCATGCTGTAGCATTTTAGTCTTGTCTAGGTCTTGGCCATGTGGAAGACATATTTACTTGCCACATGAACAAGGCTTCAAACAGTCATTGGGAAAAATCCATCACTTGGAATTAAGATCTAGGAATTAAGATCTATCGCATTGAAGCTAACCTGAGCATCAGTTCATAAAAATCTGCGCAGTTTCCCTTTCGCATTGAAGCTAACCTGAGCGTCAGTTTATAAAAATCTGCGCAGTTTCCCTTTTTTATATATTTCAGTTAATATTTTAGTTATTTATTAAAATTCAGAGGCCTAAATCAAAATTTCAAGAATTTTGTCATCTGGAGCAGACTGTGAGCTTTCGATTGATATATATATGTCCTAGGGTTCAACCTACCAGTCTTCCAATCAATTCGGGGACAGGAAACCATGCAAAAACTCGATCACCCATTCATAACTAGGGCGCTGTCGCGCCCTAGGATTTCATATAAGCATCCGTAGCTCGTATTTTAGTGATGCTTATTTCAGCAAAGGTCCAAGTGTTTAAAGCTAAATTACCAAACATACCTTTTGCGCGGCCGCAGGCCGCCTGCCGCGGAGGGCAGGACAGTCAGAGCTCTGGAGGATGGAGGGCATGGGTGCGGAGGCCCCGGAGCGTAGCCTAGCATGCGAAGCATGCTAGGCGAAGCGTGGGGGCCATACCACCCATGCCCGGAGGCCGGAGGAGCTCTGGCACCCTGCCCGGAGTGGCGGGTGGCCAAGGCCCGCTTTAACAGTTACCCCATTTTTCGTCCATCTGTGCGCATATATATATATATGTGTGTGTGTGAGGTTCCAGAGCCCGTACTCCTCGGTTTTTTAATGAAATTGGCTGAAATTTTGCATGGAGGTCCATCAAGGTGGTGGCTCGGGACGTTTTTGTGCGCTTGGCGCAATTTTTTGAATTTCTTGATTTATGGTCAAAAAACCTCGAAAATGGAGACCTAGAAATTCGATTTTTTTTCAAAAACTTGCATTTTACTTTAATTATCATTTAGATTATTGTTTATCATTTAAATGCCTCAGAAACCAAAAATATACCTAGACCAATTTGTTACTTTGTACCTTTGATTGTCATTTTATTATTTCTTGAGCCGACTTGGTGATTATATATTTCATTGCTTAACAAGTTGAACAAGGCCTCGCATCTATTGGCGATAGCCGATAATACCTTGTTTAATTGGATAGTACAAATCAATTACATTTTCTGGTGCACTTATATTACCGGGGGGGGGAACGAAGTCTTCGCGAAAACATCGTATGGATATTACATTAAAAACCGTGAAGACTTCGTCCCCCCCCCCGGGACAGGGATGGGCGTCCAAGTTTTGTCAAAATTTAACAAACTCGTTAGGATACCTTTTGTTGGCCATTTGAGCTGCAAATTTACAGGGAGGTACTTTAAAGTGTCTATTTTCATGTCCTAAAAGGGCTTCAATCAAACATCTATAGCAAAAGTATGACTGCAAGTTGAAAAATCAGAAAACAAAAAGAAATCTGAAAATAATGCAACTGTACAAGGTAAAATAGGCAAAGAAATGAATCAGAATTGGGTTATTTCTCAATGTAGTCAGACGCTTGGGTACGCTCTGGCAGGCAGATCGAATCATGTCCATGTCCAGACGATTCCACTCGCGAATGAGGGCATGCTTGAGGGAGTCGACAGTGAGGTGTGGGGTGGCCAAGACTTTGGACTCCAGGATGCTCCAGATGCAGAAGTCCATGGGGTTGAGGTCTGGGCTGGAGGGTGGCCAGATATCGGGAGTTATGAGGTTGATCCCACGGCTGCTGAACCAGGCAACGGTTGACTTGGCGGAATGGGCTGGCGCGGAGTCTTGTTGGAAGATCCACTCATGCCCAGAGAAGAGTCGGTGCCCCAACGTCGCAACCTCTGCATCCAGGACCTGGGACTGATACTCCGCTGCATTCACCTTCACCCCACGAGGGATGAACACCAGCCTTGTCTGCCCACTCGAGCTCACTCCACCCCAAACCATCACCTAAAATATTCAAAAGAGGGAAAGGAATTTCAAAAAGAGGCAGTCATTCCAACCAATGCTGGCTTTTGGTGTCGCTGGACCTTGAGGTACTTGTTGAGGATTTTTCTGCCAGCGGAAGTGCTGATGATGCATGTGTTCTGCGAATTTCTGAGGGCTTGGTCTGTGAAAATCTTCTCATCACTCCACACGATCTTGTCCCACCCGATTTTTCACCCAATCTTCAGCAGTTCGTTAGCTCTCTTCTGGTGTTTCTTCTTTTGCTCGTCGGAGAGGCTGTGGACGAGCTGGCACCGGTAGCTTGAAAGGCCAAGGTCTTGCTTGATCAGATGTCCCATTGTGCGGCGAGAGGTCCCATGTTCCTTGGCGAGTTTAGCGATGCTGCGCTTGGGGTTTCTTAGGATCTTCTTCTTGACCTGAGCATTGAGAGTTGATGTGCGGACTTGGTTTTTCTGGCTGCGCCCACAAGCTTGGTTGGAGGAGGAGGCTCCTGAATGCTTGCTTGCTTCCATGCTGCTGGATGACGTAGCAAACGGTCTGGCGGGTGAGGTTGTGGGTGGGAGAAAGGGCATGCCGGATCTGGGCTTTCGTCTGCCCTGCCTGGTGAAGCCGCACTATCGTCGATTTGGTGGCCTTGGAAAGGGTGCGGCCTGGCATAATAGCAGCTTCTGGAAGGGAAAAGAAATGCAACTGACCCCTGTCCTTCAAATTTGCGCACACTGGTTCCAATGTGCATGCTCATAGCATTAAAAACCTTCAAGCAACCAGCTGAAATTTTTTAATGCACCAGGTAACTGACTTAGCTCACATAAAACCACTTTTCTTACTTCAACATTAATATTATTAAATGCTGCTTGGTCAGTTTCTTTAGAAGGCTTGTAGGTATGTTTGTGCCAAAGGAGAACTTAAACAAGCCAAAAACAAGCCCACAACATCGATTTATAGAAGTGACAAAACTTGGACGCCCATCCCTGTATCACCCAATGATGTTGGATAACAACTATGCTTAGAAATGAAAATTAAAGCAACACCCGCTAATCTTGATGGTTTGTAAAATAGTTGTATGAAGTGTGATCTGAGACAGTTGTGTGAAGTGAGAAACAGTTGTATCATATTTTGATTGAATATATTTCAGTTTATCAAATAGGGTGGATGTTATCAAATGGTGATTCCACATTTATCATTTTTGGCAAGAGTTTGGTCTCAAAGGGTCGTAGGTAACTGGAATGTGATACCGGAGCGGGTGCTGCAGGGTTCCCGGGCCAACTTTGCAGAGTACCTGCGCACTCTCAGACCACCACTCTACTAGCTCTCCCTCAGCCATTCACTTATTCTTCTATTCTATTCGTTTATTCATCCAAGCGAGTTGGGAGTAGACAGTAGTGAGTGGTCACACCGTTGAATAAAGAGTGAAGAAAAGCCAACTGGCAACTGAAAGACTAAAGCGGCGGAGGCATCAGCAAAGACTGCACTGCCGTTTCAAAGGTCATGGATGACATCCTCCGAACGCCTATTCCAGTCGCCTACCACTCGCTGAGGCCAGCTTTGGGAGGCAAGCCTCGAGGCCCTTACGTCTACAGTGAGGCGGCAATTATGCATTAGAGGTCGGCTGTTGATTTTTCGACTGACAAGTCCTGGACAGTGCTGCTTTCCGTTTAAAGCGTCTGTTTTCAAGTGAATCTAGGCCTAATTGTTGCAGGCGGTACTGATAGCCCACGCCCAAATTAGCAATGCAGCATCGGCGAAATATAAAGCGAGTAAAAGAATGCTGAACATCCTCTAGGCGCTTCATATCGGCCTTTTGCAGTGAATTCCATGCTGGCGAGGCATATTCTAGAATGGGGCGTACAAAGGTTGCAAAGGCTCTGGTCAGATTGTTGGCATCTGGGGCTGAGAAACATTTTTTGAGGAGGTAACAAATTGATTGGGCTTTGCAGCACACAGAGGTGACATGCACAGAGTTTGAGAGTGAAGAGGAGACAAGAACACCTAGTGTGGCGTTTCCCAAGCCAGTTTCGGTGACCTTGGGCCGAAGAGGCGGGCGAAGAGGTGCCTAGTTCATTCTGTCTATAAACCTGCCCCTGTCGCCATCCCTTTCCTCTGCTCGGTGCATGACTAAAGAGATCCTCGCTACGTTCCTGCTGCAATGTACCACAGCGTTTGGTAGAACAGAGAGCTAGGTTGCCCAGCTGTACCCTATGACCGACCACCTCTACAAAGCCGACTACAATGCCCAGCCCAACTTCCACCTACAGTGCACATTCTACAACTCCAGCCTTTGATCTTGCCGCCTTCTAACAACAACAATCGAGTCAACGGCTCCAGTCACCGATCTACCGTGACAGGACAGTGAATCGAGACCAGCCTGCAATGCTGACCTTCGCTTTGCTGCTAGACAGAATAACCTGCAGTGACAGACCTTCACTCAGCCAGATCCGGCCTCGTGAACTTCAATACAGTGACATCTGCAACTATGCTGCAAGGAATTGGAAATTGACTTTGAGTCTATTTTCAATATCCAATCTTGACCAGCAACATCGCAGCTCTGAGTTTCACGCTATCCTTGATTGGATATTGCGACAACTCTCTACGTCAAGCAACGTCATCAATGACGTCAGTCAACGTCATTGCCACCGTACTTTGCTGCGATGGGTCCAGAAGCGAACTGAAAAGTTCCTCTTCAACTACCAGCCCACTTCAAAGATGTCACTCTATCCTTATGGATTTTGCGAAATCATTCTACACCGACAATCAAGATGAGATTCGACTCCGCTGCCTGGCATTGAAAATTAACTGAAAAGTTTCTTTTCATGCCATCTTTGCAAGCATCGGCGATAGAATTTCATTATCCTTGAACTGATTTTGAAATTCTCTACTGCTGCCAGCCTATCAGCTCCAAAACAACTTCGCGGCTGGACTTTGAAAAATTGGCGATTGTCAGTTTTCAAAGCACCCCACTGCCAGCCCCAGTCTACGTCGGCACGGAATCAACTTTGCTGCTTGAGCATCGAAAACTAACTGCAAAGTTGTTTTCTTGCCATCTACGCAAGCACTGTCGATGGCAATTTCATTATCCTTGAACGGATTCTGAAATTCCCAGCAGCTACCAGCCAGCAACGGAATCTTTCAAAATTGACTCTGGTCAGTTTTCAAACTTGCTGCTGCCCGCTGCAATCATCACTGGCCAGCAGCTGCCAGCCATCCAGCCGAAGCTCCATCTTTGCTGCTCGAGTTCGAAAATTGGCTCCGATCTGTTTTCAAAACTCACTGCTGCCTGCTGCAATTTTTGCCGGCAATCACTGTTTACAAAATCCTTTCGGATTTGTAAACTTTTGAGCATCGCTGGAGAAGACCAGCCCAATTCAGAATCGGCCACCATCTTTCAACCTCGCCCATCTAGATTTACTAATCTTTATGATTACGTAAATCTCTGTGCAAGAAACTGGAAGACACTCAGTGACACCGATTCAGAATTGGCCTCTACTCTTCGATGGTGGACAACAACTTGAACAGGCACAGCTTAGTGGACTGCCTCCACTGTGGCTTCTATGGCCTGCCAGTCACCTGCAACCCCAGCCTGCTCGCCCACGGCCAGAAAGACTACTCCATGGGCAGCGTCAACTGCAAGCGCAACACCTTCGAGGCCTTCGCCCTCTGCGTATGCTCCGACAGCAATGCCGGCCACAAAGGGCCCTCCAGAGACCTGCACCCTCCTCCTTCTGCCCGTCCCTGAAGACAGTGTAGCTCCTGGACAACTTCCGCTGCTTTTGCTACAGCTTTCTGGATGGCCACAACTGGAACCTGAACACCATGGACTGCAACCTGTTCAGCATGCTGGACAGCTTCAACTGCGGCCTCTGCCTCTTCCAGCTTGCCATCAGCAACACCAGCTGGCCTCCAAATTCCGTCTGATCGACTGTGGCCACTGCTTGCTGCCTATCCTCTGCTCCGGCATCAAGCAGAACCAGTCTGGCATCTGCATCGCCTTCTACTCCGGCAGCTACATGTACACGCACAGCGCCATGGAGCTCTGCCAAGGAAGACATCTCTCCAATTCCACAAAGCCCATCACTATCACCTTCCTTCCCTACTGCGCCCAGCAGTAAGAGGTCGGTGGTGTACATGGCCTATGGAATCCTGGACAGATTCAGCAACGACTTTGGCAACTGCATGAACACGTACAGTGGCACACAGTTCCGCTCCTGGAAGGCATCCACTCCAGACCTCAAAAGGTCTCCTGCCCTCCACCCTCCTCCTTACCCAGCCCAGCAGTAAGAGGTCGGTGGTGTACCAGGCCTACAGAAACCTGGACGGCTTCCTGCTCCGCTTCCACTAGCATGCCAACGAATTGGCCAACTGCAATCAATTTGCTGCCTGCCAGACTTTGCACTATCCATTGAGATATGCAAATTCTATCTATGCTTCTTTTGACGAATCCAAAAGGAGGCGAGAGTGGCGCTAAACATAAAGTTTACGTAACTCTTCAAAGCCTCTTTTGGAGCGGCCTTCGGACAGCTCTGCTCTGGCAGCTCCTCCAACTCTGCCTCTGCCCCTCAGACTCAGCACCTGTAAACCCGAGCAAGTTGCCAACATCATCCCGAGCTGCGGAAAACTCATCGTGGCCATCGATAAGAGCAACCTGCTCGGCATCATCCTGAGCTGCGTCAACTTCTTTCCAGCCCTTAACCTGCAGCAATTGCTCAGCGTCATCCTGAGCTGCGTCAACATCTTTGCCACATTCAGCCTGAACAATTGCTCAGCGTCAACCCGAGCAGACAAGACACTGTCATCCCGAGCTGCGGAACTTGGTGCAATTCAACCAGGCCAACTGTTCCAGTCATAAGAAGCGCAGAGAAAGTACTACTTTCTCACCACACTTGAAAGGCCCTCATCACTATGCGATGCCTAAAAGGCACGACCACAAAGCTGCGCCGCCCTACTTGCTTGTACAAGACGCCCATGCCTTGCAAGCCCTGCATGTCCGCCCAGTGCACCCCTGATGTACATGCCCACCTCAATTCATCCCTTCAAAGCCTCACCGCCTCCAGGGCGACAGGCACCTAAGCCGTGCCCAGCTTAGACAGCCCGCCTCTCGCACTGCTGACAAATGCATCCATCTTCATTCATCTCTTACCTCAGCCTCTACTTTTGCCGCCGGGCAAGAGAGGGTACCCAAACAGGAACCTAAGCCTACAGGTCAGTGCTTCTATTCGGCGCGGCCAAGAGCCCCCTGTCTCTGGACCTGAGCCTGAGCCAGGTGGCCAAGGCCTAGAAGGAATACAGTCAGATGGACAGCGCTCGCATTGTATGCGCCAACATCACTGCCCAACACATCCTCAAACTCTCTTTCTACTCCTCATAGGGATGGATGCCAAAGGCCAGTGTCTGCTATTGCCGCTACTAGAACATTGTCTACGTCACCGCTGGCATACTTCGCAAGTCTTCATGACACCCTCCATCTACCCTCAATCCCTCTTCAGCTCTGAGGCAGGCCAAGATTGGCCTTGAGTGCGCGCAGAGCTTCTCCAGCCGGAGCCTCTCAGACAGCGCACAGATGGACGCCGACAGTCCTCTACCACTTCTTACACCCCACCTCCATCTACCCCCAAGCACTCCTTGCAGAGCTCCAGAAAGGCCCAGACCTGCTCCAGCAAGCACCGCTTGGCCAGCGTACAGATGACAATCACCTACAAACTTTCTCCCTCCTTTCATCCTTCAAAGAGGCCTGAAGGGAGCGGCATCGACTCTGCCTTTCAAGATATTGCCGACTATAGCATTAAAGTTTTACTTTAATGAAAGACTGCGGCGAACTTCTCATCAATGCTTCTATTATCCTAAAGACGGATAAAAGAAGATAACTACGGAACTTCGGTTCTACTCTGCACCTGACTAAGATTTGCCGACTTTTCAATGGTGCAAATCTGCTTCGGCTGCAGCATCAGGATCTCCGCCTGCAGCCTCAAGACGCCTATTGACCTCTCCTCATTCTACACCAATGAATTGGTCGCTAAAGAATGATGCGTCAATGTTCATCAATGGCCAGCACATTTCCTACCTGCTCTTCAGCTCCAAAGGATGGAAATGCGACTGGCACAGGACTGCATCTGCTCATGGTTCTTGAGAACTATGAGGCCGCATACACACACACACACCTACTCCAACTGAGCAATCAGCTGAACAACCTACCTCAGGATGATCCACGACATCCGGAACTGGAACACCTGTATCAGCAGCAGCTCACTCAGAAAGAAAGACTCCAGGGGGAGGCCTGCACAGTAGCCACTAAGCACCTCGGCTAGAGTGAAGAGGAACTCCTTGCAGACTCTGCATGGCAGACCACCCCTCGCGCCCTTCCCACATTGACCACCGTCTCCTCACTCCCACCCCCTCCACAACAGCTCGTCCTCAAGCAAGAGAATGACCTCCTATGCCAAACCCTGCCCCCTCTGGAATACCCACGCTTTAAGGGAGACCCCTTGGACTTTCCCACTTGGAAGGCAGATTTCCTCCATCTCATCAACCGGCTCACTACCGACCCTCACCGACGCATACAAGTGCTTGGCTAGTGTTTGTAAGGAGAACCCCTCAAGAAAGTCCAAAGGTCCCCGGCGGTGCTGGGTGGGAAGCGTAATGTTGTGGCTCTGCTCCACCATTTCTGCTTTCTCCCTCACGCTCGGTGACTCGTGGCTGCAGTGGTGGTGGAGGAGAGGGTGGGATAAAGTTGGGTCCCAGTGACCCAATGGGTGGTGTGGGTGGTGGCGTGTAGAACCAGCAGCCTTGCTGCGGCTGGTAGTAGTAGCCTCGGGGTGCGGCTCCCATTGCTTGGGACGGATCTCTCTTGAGTCCATATCTCCAGGACGTATCCATGTCCATAGTGGATGTCCGTAGCGGGGGAGCAGGTGGCGGAGGTAGAGGCTCCGAATCATGGGGGGGGGGGGGTGGGGCAGGGGGGGGGGGATGGATGGTAGCATCGTCGGAGGCCTGTTCGATGTTGCTGGAGTTGAGAAGGTATCCTCCGTTGATCTCAATGCACTGAGTGTGGAACGGTCAGGGAGGGAAGGATGGGTGGGTCCAGGTTGTTCTGCTCATGTTCCTGGTGGCACTTGGAAGTGTGCGGGTTGGACGTTGAATGCCACCTGAGGTCGGGTGTCACTGGGCCATCCAATCGTCCACCCAGGTCCCACCGCTTCTCCCAATGGGGGGGCCAGGTGGGATGGTGGCACCTGCCCCAGTGCGACCATCCACGACCAATCGATGCACTTCTCCTTCTGGTGCCGAGGACACGCCGCCACGACATTGGTGTTTGTATCCACTCCAGCCATGGTGACGTCCTGCAGTGCCACTTGGGCTGTGGAAGGATTCACGGACAGGAAGGTGGCAGGCGCTCGTTGTTGCGTCTCCATGGGGGTCGGAGTCGGGGCAATGGCCTGTGCTCTCATGTCATGGCTGGGTTGTAGGTGCGTTGTCGCGGCTGGCGGTGGCTCCGGCAGATTGCAGCGTAGGCTTGTGACCGAGTCGTCTGGCTGTTCTCTGATGAATGGTGAGTGGTATCGCTGGAAGGGTCTCCTAAGGTTGTCTGGGGTTGGGAGATGTGCCAATGAAGTGCTTCGCTCTGGAGGAGGAAGTGGGGCTGGTTGAATGTTGGTTCTCGTCAACAGTTGGGAGGGGTAGTAGAGTGTGATGCTCCCGTCTGGTTCCTGTCAGAGGAAGGTTCGTGGTTCTGAGTGGGGTTGGTGCATAGGCACTGGGGGAAGGATCGTTGGCCTTGGCACTAGCGCTTGATGATAGTTGGTCTCTTGTGGAGGCGCTGATGTGACGTAGTGCCCCACTGGGAGGGGATAGTAGCAGATCTGCCGGCCCTGGTGGTCTGGGATGGTTCCCGTTGGAGCCAGAAGTGGAATGGGTCCAGCCGATGGAAGTGATGATGGTGGCGCTGGCAGTGGTTTTGTTGGCACTGTCAGCGCTAGAGTTTGGGTCTGCGACGCCGGAGCAGGTAGGGCGAGTTGCTGTGGAGGTGCTGGGAGAGTGGGTTGGGAAGGCACCGAGCTGTTACCGATCGGGTACTGTGCTAACTCTCCCGGCTGCGGGCGAAGGGCAATGTGCAGCGTGTGAGCAGGCATGAGGGCATTGGAAGGTGTCTCCGAGTGTGGCGGTGCGTAAATCGGTAGTAGTTGTGGAGGGGGTGGGAGTGAGGCGATGGTGGTCGATGCGGGAAGGGCGCGAGGGGCAGTCTGCCATGCAGAGTCTGCAAGGAGTTCCTCTTCACTGTAGCCGAGGTGCTTGGTGGCTACTGTGCGGGCCTCCCCTTGGAGTCTTTCCTTCTGAGTGAGCTGCTGCTGATACAGGTGTTCCAGTTCCGGGCGTCGTGGATCGTCCTGAGGTAGGGTCTTCAGCTGATTGCTCAGTTGGAGTAGGCGTTGTGATGCTCGGTTGAGGTTGGAGTACGCTTGGTAGTAGGCTTCCGATTGCTCTTGGCTGCCGGCGGTTCCGTCTCGTCCATCCCAGGTCATGCCCAAGGAGTTGTCGTTGGGTGATGTACTGGTGAGGTTGGGGGATATGGACGGGAAGGTTTCTTGGCCTCGCCAGGGTTGCCCCATGTTTTGCTGTCGGTGGAGTGCCGAGCTGTCCATGGGCATGGTGGATGTGTCACTGTTGGATGCTGGGTCCAAGTCCATGAAAATGGGTTCCTCGAGGACAAGATCCAGAAGAGCGGCTTCTGGTGGGGGTCGAGTCTCGTTGAATCCCAGAAATATACAAGCGGCTTTGTATATGTCATTGCAGATGATTAGAAAGGGGGCTTTGTACGCATTGTCCTCGCTGCTCAGGAGCACTCAGATGTTGTTCGGATGATACACTCCTTGCGCGACGAGTTGTTCCATGAGGCTGAACCAGGAGCGGTTGTTGGTGGCACAGCAGTCATGACATTTGTAGGATTTGGTGATGGCTGTCAGGAGCTTGCGGCAGATCTTGGCCATGTATTGGACGTCCGTGGGGTTCAGCGTCCGTTTGAGCTCGCCCCGAGTGCAGGCCGGGCAGTACAGCTGCTTGCAGTCTCCGCAGTCCAGTTTGTGCTCGTTGGTGAAGGACCCCTTGCAGTCGGTGCAGTTGAAGACGAGGGTAGTCTGAGCTGTAGCCATGTTCCTGGCTTGTGGTCGGTCGAGCTGGAGGGAGTGTAGTGTGAAGATCTCGGAGGGCGGTGTTGTCCTGTGTAGTGGGCGGGTGAGCGTTACACTGGAGTGGCGGCATCGAAATGACTGGGGCCTTACATTTCCGCCCCCTTTACTCCTCCTCTCCTGCTTGCCCCGCGTCCTTGGTGAGGGGTCCCAGGGCCATTAATCATCTGAGCAGGAGCTCTCCTTGAAGGCTGCTTTTTCTGAGGTGGGTGGCAAAAAGAAGGGTGTGGTGGTAGGGCGGGTTATTAATCGCCCGCTGTTTGCCGCTCTCCGGAGGCCGCTTTTTTTGCAGCTTGCGCCAAAAATCATAGGCCCGCAGAGAGAGGGGCAATTAGTCTGCACTCTCTTCTGCCGCTCTTCTTGCAAAGAATAGGGGAACAGTTTCCTGATGGTGTAGGCAAGGGGGGTTTGCAGGGGAGTGAGTGTGGCGCTGAAGAGTGGAGTGTACAGTGAGGGGGTGCGGGCGGGGGGGGGGGTATTGCTGGGTGCCGAATCGTAGGCAGGGTGGCTTAGCCGGCGGCGAAGTGAGGTGAAGACTGAAGTTGGGAGTTGAGGCTAAGCCTTTGCTTGCCAGACGGCCGCTGCCATGCACCTTACGAATTGTCTGAACAGTTGTAATATGCCGCACCAAACAGATCTCTGCAAAGAATCTGTTTCCTTGAAGCAGTCACTTTTAGGCTGTCGAAGCAGACACCTGGTAGTCTGCACTTGTCAAGGTCAGCCACTTGTTTGGCTGCAAAGCAGACTCGAAGTAGCCTGTGCTCGTCCAGTCAGCCGCCTGTTCAGCTGTGAGGTGGGCTCCTATTGGCTCGCACTGACGAGATCAGCCACTTGGTTGGCTGCGAAGCAGACTCGAAGTAGTCTGCATTTGTCGAATCAGCCACCTGGTAGGCCTCGATGGGTGCTGAGGATTCATTGTTCCGTTCTCCTTCCCATGTTGATAACCATCTGCCTGGGAGGCTGGGCGCTGTCATTGCCACCTGGTAGGCCTGCGCTGTTGCGAATCCTGTGCTCGTCAGCACAGAGTTCCGTAGAACAAATTCGCTCTCCTCTGCATCCTCCTTCCATCCGTCAATGGCTCAAGGCCTAGGCCTTTGCAGAGTAACTAATGGGCCACTGTGCCTCTGAAGAGAGAAGGAACGAGGGGCTTTGCCAGCCCTTCACGTGATGCCGCTCCCATATCAGTTGTCTCAGCTATTGATTCCTGCCGTTCTCCCACTTCCTCAGCAAATGGGCAGAGTGTAGCAGGGCATGCCTTTGCAGTCTTCCTGTCTCCCCCCCCCATAAGGGTGACAGAGAAGAGTAGCAATGAGGCTGAGTAGTTGTTGCCTGCTGGCTCCTAGTAGCTCTTAGGCGGGGCTTTCCGCAGGCATCTGAGTTCACAGTTCAATCCGCAGTCGGAGTCCACAGAGGAAGGCTGATGTGAAGGAAGTGCTAGTGACATATGCTGCGTCGTTGCTGTTTTCAGGTCTGCAGTCGGAGTCCACAGAGGAAGGCTGCTAGAGATGAGAAGCTTGGCAGTTGAGTTTTAGTCCTACTGTTTGTCGAATCCTGTCCGCAGTCAGAGTCCACAGAGGAAGGCTGCTGGAGGGGGATTGCAGGGACAGATTGACTCGTGATTTAGTTGCTGCTGTTTGTCGCCTCCCATTCGCAGTCGGAGTCCACAGAGGAAGGCTGCTGAAGCGGGAGTGCAGGGACAGTCTGAACTCCTGGTGGCCGTAGGCCTGTGCCTGCCGAGTCAGGCCGTGTAGACGAGGTGGCCGTTGGCCCATGCCTGGTTCATGTTGCAGTCGAAGGCGACCCGGTTGCCGCTGAGCTTGATGAACTAGGCCATGTAGAAACAGATGGCCGTAGGTATGTGCCAGTCGCATTTCCATCCTTTGAAGCTGAATAGCAGGGAAGAAATGTTCTGGCCATTGATGAGCATTGACGCATCATTCTTTAGCGACCAATTGATTGGCGTAGAATGATGAGAGGTCAATGGGCGTCTTGAGGCTGCAGGCGGAGATCCTGATGCCACAGCTGAAGCAGATTTGCGCCATTGACAAGGTCGGCAAATCTTAGTCAGATGCAGTGTAGAACCGAAGTTCCATAGCCATCTTCTTTTATCCGTCTTTAGGATAATAGAAGCGTTGATGAGAAGTTCGCTGCATTATTTCATTAAAGTAAAACTTTAATGCTATGGTCAGTGATACCTTGAAAGGCAGAGTCAATGCCACTCCTTTCAGGCCTCTTTGAAGGATGAAAGGAGGAAGAAGGTTTGTAGGTGATTGTCAGTGTCCATCTATGCACTGGCCAAGCGGCACTTGCAGGAGCATGTTTGGACCTTTCTGGAGCTCCGCAAGGAGTGCTTGGGGGTAGATGGAGGGGGGTGTAAGAAGTGGTAAGGGACTGTCGGCGTCCATCTGTGCGCTGTCTGAGAGGCGCCGGCTGGAGAAGCTCTGCGTCTCAGAGATGCCCAGCTAGGCATGCTTGGCCAGGCAGCGCACTCGAGGCCAATCTTGGCCTGCCTCAGAGCTGATGGGGGATTGAGGGTAGATGGAGGGTGTCATGAAGACTTGCAAAGTACACCAGCGGTGAAGTAGACAATGTTCTAGCAGCGGCGATAGCAGATGCTGGCCTTTGGCATCCATCCCTATGAGGAGTAGAAAGAGTGTTTGAGGATGTGATGGGCAGTGATGTCGGCGCGTACGATGCGGGCACTGTCCATCTGACTGTAGTCCTTCTAGGCCTTGGCCACCTGGCTCAGGCTCAGCTCTGGAGGCAGGGGGCTTATGGCCGCGCAGATTAGAGGCACTGGCCTGTAGGCTTAGGTTCCTGTTTGGGTACCCTTCTCTCTCACCTGGCGGCAAAAGTAGAGACTGAGGTGAGAGATGAATGAAGATGAACCCGTATGTTGGCGGTGCAAGAGGCGGGGTGTCTAAGCTGGGTGCGGCTTAGGCGCCTGTCACACTGGAGGCTGTGAGGCTTTGGAGGGATGAATTGAGGTGGGCATGTACGTTGGGGGTGCACTGGGCGGACATGCAGGGCTTGCAAGGCATGGTCGTCTTGTACAAGTGAGGCCGCCAGAGGGAGGGCAGAGGGGGGGCCTTTGGCTGCGTATAGGCCACAGGAGGGAGGGCGGCAGTGGGCTTTTGGATGTCCCTTTTAGGCATCGCAGAGTGATGAGGGCCTTTCAAGGGTGAGGAGAAAGTAGTACTTTCTGTGCGCTTCTTATGACTGGAACAGTTGGCCTAGTTGAATTGCGCCAAGTTCCACAGCTCGGGATGACAGTGTCTTGTCTGCTCAGGTTTATGTCGTTTCACTTACGTTGGTTCTCTAGGCCAGTAGGCAGGGGCTCGTGGCCGTACAATTGCTTAGGTTGAATGCGGTGGAGAGTTTTACGCAGCTCGGGATGACACTGAGCAATTGTTCAGGCTGTATGTGGCGAAGATGTTGATGCAGCTCGGGATGATGCTGAGCAATTGCTGCAGGTTGAAGGCGGAGAAATAGTTGACACAGCTCGGGATGACGCCGGGCAGGTTGCACTTATTGATGGCCACGATGAGTTTTCCGCAGCTCGGGATGACGTTGGCAACTTGCTTGGGTTTACAGGTGCTGAGTCTGAGAGGCAGGGCGGAGTTGGAGGAACTGCCAGAGCAGAGCTGTCAGAAGGCCGCTCCTTTTGGAGTCATCGAAAGAAGCGTAGATAGAATTTGCATATCTAAATAGATAGTGCAAAGTCTGGCAGGCGGCGAATTGATTGCAGTTGGCCAATTCGTTGGTGTGCTAGTGGATGTGGTGCAGGAAGCCATCCAGGTTTCTGTAGGCCTGGTACACCACCGACCTCTTACTGCTGGGTGGAGTAAGGAGGAGGGTGGAAGGCAGGAGACCTTGTGAGGTCTGGAGAGGATGCCTTCCAGGATGCGGAACTTCATGATGCCATATGCGGTCATGCAGTTGCCGAAGTTGTTGCGGAAGCCGTCCAGGATTCCGTAGGCCTTGTACACCACAGACCTCTGACTGATGGGCGCAGTAGAGAAGGAGGGTGATAGTGATGGCCATTGTGGAATTGGAGAGACATCTTCCTAGGCAGAGCTCCATGGTGCTGTGCGTGTACATGTAGCTGCCGGAGTAGAAGGTGACGCAGGTGCCGGACTTGTTCTGATTGATGCCGGAGCAGAGGATAGACAGCAAGCAGTGGCCGCAGTCGATCATACGGGTTTTGGAGGCCAGCTGATGTCGCTGATGGCGAGCTGGAAGTGGCAGAGGCCGCAGTTGAAGCTGTCCAGCATGCTGAACAGGTTGCAGTCCGCGGCGTTCAGGTTCCAGTTGTGGCCATCCAGAAAGCCATAGAGAAAGCAGCGGTAATTGTCCAGGAGCTACGCTGTCTTCAGGGTAGGGCAGAAGGAGGAGGGCGCAGGTCTCTGGAGGGCCCTTTGTGGCCGGCATTGCTGTCAGAGTGTACGCAGAGGACGAAGGCCTCAAAGGTGTTGCACTCGCAGTTGACGCTGTCCATGAAGTAGTCCTTCTGGCCATGGGCGAGCAGGCTGGGGTTGCAGGTGACTGGCAGGCCATAGAAGCCGCAGTGGAGGCAGTCCACTAGGCTGCGCCTGTTCAAGTCGTTGTCAACCGTCAAAGAGTAGAGGCCGATTCTGAATTGGTTTTGCTGATTGTTTTCCAGTTTCTTGCGCAAAGATTTACGTAATCATAAGAGATTAGTAAATCTAGATGGGTGAGGTCAAAAGACGGTGGCCGATTCTGAATTGGGCTGGTCTTCTTCAGCGATGCTTGAAAGTTTACAAATCCAAAAGGATTTTTGTAAATGGTGATTGCCGGCGAAGATTGCAGCAGGCAGCAGTGAGTTTTGAAAACTGATTGGAGCCAATTTTCAAACTCGAGCAGCAAAGATGAAGCTTTGGCTGGATGGCAGGCAGCTGCTGGCCGGTGAAGATTGCAGCAGGCAGCAGCGAGTTTGAAAACTGACCAAAGCCAATTTTGAAACTCTAGCAGCAGAGGCGAAGATTCCGTTGCTGGCTGGTAGCTGCAGGGAATTTCAGAATCCGTTCAAGGATAATGAAATTGCCGTCGACGATGCTTGCGTAGATGGCAAGAAAACAACTTTGCAGTTAGTTTTCGATGCTCAAGCAGCGAAGTTGATTCCATGCCGATGTAGACTGGGGCTGGCAGCGGAGTGCTTTGAAAACTGACAATAGCCAATTTTTCAAAGTCCAGCCGCGAAGTCGTTTCGGAGCTGGTAGGCTAGCAGCAGTAGAGAATTTCAGAATCCGTTCAAGGATAATGAAATTCTGTTGACGATGCTTGCGAAGATGGCATGAAAAGAAACTTTTCAGTTAATTTTCAATGCCAGGCAGTGGAGTCGAATCTTGTCTTGATCGTCGGCATAGAATGATTTCGCAAAATCTGTAAGGATAGAGTGAAATCATTGAAGCGGGCTGGTAGTTGAAGAGGAACTTTTCAGTTCGCTTCTGGACCCGTTGCAGCGAAGTACGGTGGCAATGACGTTGATTGACGTCATCGATGACATTGCTTGACATAGAGAGTTTCGCAATATCCGATCAAGGATAGCGTGAAACTCGGAGCTGCGATGTTGCTGGTGAAGATTGGATATTGAAAATAGACTCAAAGTCAATTTTCAATTCCTTGCAGCATAGTCACAGATGCGAGGCCAAGTTCACGAGGCCAGCTCTGGCTGAGTGAAGTTCTGTCGCTGCAGGTGATTCTGTCTAGCAGCGAAGTGAAGGCTGGCATTGCAGGCTGGTCTCGATTCGCTGTCCTGTCGCGGTAGATCGGTGACTGGAGCCGTTGACTCGAACACTGTTGTTAGAAGGCGGCGAGATCAAAGGCTGGAGTTGTAGAATGGGCGCTGTAGGCAGAAGTTGGGCTGGGCATTGTAGTCGGCTTTGTAGAGGTGGTCGGTCATAGGGTACAGCTGAGCAACCTAGCTCTCTGTTCTACCAAACGCTGTGGTACATTGCAGCAGGAACATAGCGAGGATCTCTTTAGTCGTGCACCGAGCAGGGAAAAGGGAGGGCGACAGGGGCGGGTTTATAGACAGAATGAACTAGGCACCTCTCCGCCCGCCTCAACAACCCAAGGTCACTGAAACTGGCTTGGGAAACGCCACAGGCTGGTTCCAAATATGGGCGATTCGGGGCATCAAAAGTAAGCACAGATTTAAAGTCGGTACACATGACTTGTGAATCAAACAACCAAAGCCTTCTGTTCAATTATCAGCCGCTCAGCTGCTACTGCTTATTAATGCTATTGACACTTGTGAAAGTTTGTCCCTCAAGTCCCTCTGTGGTTTCTCAACATTTTTAAAATCTAAGCACAGATTTAGAATCGGTATACATAACTTTTGAATCAAAAAACAAAAGTCTTCTGTGCAATTATCAAGAATTGAGTTGGCTCAACCCACGATATGTACCACGTGAGAGCAGTCTTTGCAGTCCACTCTGCCCACAACATGCACTATGACCTGCCATCATCTACAAACACATATCGGAACACATGGATAGTGTCACAACAAACCATAGTAACATAGATATTAACATGTTTATTCTGGCCATTAGAAACCAAAGAAAAAATTAAATAATATTACAATGCTTAAGCAAATTACACTCATGCTCTGTTTAATGTGCTTACTCAACTTCTATGTTTTTGGTTTAGAGTGCTGGTCTGGGTTTTGGGAAAGGCCTGGGACAAGGAAATCTGGTAGGAAGTTATTTAGAAATCTTAGCTCCAGTGTATTAAACCATGAATATGCCAAGTGTTCATGCTGCATTTTAATTTGGCAACCTGAGGACCAGATCATGGCATCTATCGAATCAGTTTCAAAACCAGTATTTTCCACCTGTCTTACTCGTTCTTGCCCACACCCTCCAAGTAACAAGCTGCAGTCTTTTAAACCCAATTATCATATATCTGGTGAAAACTTTCCTGGACTGTGCAGCTTTACTAAATCTCAACACATATTAGTCTGATTTTTGTGTTCAAGAAATTGCTGGGCTTAATCGCAATGTGTCCCCAAGATTTTGCCATTGTGATCAAAAAAATGGTTGCAATGATTTCTTCAATTTATTTTAGAAATCTAGTTTTTGTTGAAATTGTCATTGCAATATTTGTATGGCAATATTTGTATTTGTTAAGTTATTTTTTATTCTCATTTTATATTGATTTTACTGTCATGTGAGGTAGTTACAAATCAAAAATAAATTAAAATAAACTTGCACCTGCCCGCTAAACTCTACAAAGATTTCCGCAACCGCTTATAAAACACCATCTCCCCATCTCATAAGATCCCCTTCTCAGCGCCTGTCCATATCCACTATTCCACACCATTGACTTAGACCGCAACAATTGGTGATCATATAAGCAAATAATAGGTCTTTAACTTCGTCTAGGTAACGCATTTCATTTCAGGATCCTTCGGATCAATTCAATATCTTCGCAAAATGTTTCTGGCTAGATAACTTGATCAGCGGGTGGGATTTCAAGGTGCGAGTGGAGATGAGTACCTCAATAGGCCAGTCTGTCATCTCATCAATCGTCCTCTTCAAGTTCTATTATCTTCAGTGTGTTTATGCTTCTTCTAGCATGACGCATAAACCAGCTAAGCTGCAACTTTCCATGTTCTACGTCCACCTCTACGTGTCAGATTGTATTTGCTTCCTCGTTATGCAGATTGTATATCAAATAATACCAGGTGCGCTGCGCAAGTTTTGACAAATTTTAGACTTGAATAACTCACGTCCAAAATAAGTTACATGATTGACATTTTAACACCTTATACTCGTAAGCTCCCTCAAAGATCCTATTAATTTTTATTAAATTATGATTATTTGTTCTAGAGTGATATAGCTTTAAGTGAGGGCAACTCAAATTTCGCATGTTTACCCTGTAATTAGTTCTTTACTAATTTCTCAAGCCCAGTCAAACATGATGGACTCAAAATATTACACAAATTGGCTAATTGTGTGAACAATAACTGGAAATTTGGAAGCATCTCGGATTCTCGGATTCTATCAGATAGGGGGAGGTTTCTACTAAACTTTTGTCCTCATGTGTATATATATATATATGAGCAATACGTACAATGTTATAACCTCTTAGTTACGTTGCGTATTGCTAGCCCAGGCCAGGCCAGGGCAGGAAAGCAAACTAGGCTGATGGCCAGAAGAGAGGCAGTGCAGCTCTGAGCTGGACGAGTCATCGAGAGGAAGGGCCCAGCCAAATCTCCCAAGTCCTCTATGTCGCTGCCCGAATAGCGCCATGGGTTACAGCTGACCAGGGCTGCAACACACTGGGCTCCTTGCGGGTCGTTTGAGTCCAGTCTCCAGGCAAGTGAGGGGATGTAAGGATTCTAAAATCCGTCTCCTTCTTGGAATTTGCTATTCTTGGCCATTGAATTCTGTAGGAGCGGCCCGGGTGGGAGTTATGCAAATTAAGTCACTGACATGTCCGATCAGAATTTCTCTGGCCCAAAAAAGAGGCGTGAACTGGCACTGCAAAGAGAAGAGAAGAGAGAAGCAAAGAGGAGGAAGATAAGGAACCCTGTTCTAAGAGGCAGGCTGCTGTAAGAAATCCGAGCACCTTTGTTGCTCACGCAGGTGACCCAGCCCCACCATGCTCTACGCCAACCCAGCGAATGATGGGACAGAGACAGACAGTGCCCTTCGTCCCTAACTACCCATCTCGTGCCCTTCGCATCTGGCCCTAACTACCAGAGCTGCAGCAATGGCCTTTTTCTCTGCAAATCAGCTACAAGGATGACTGACTTATATAGTAAGCATTTATATATGCCTTACGATTTTGTGCCTTTGATTTTTCTAATCTTCTTGAATTGAATGCAGTTGAATTGAATTTTCTTTGAATTTTCCATTCTTTTGGAGCAATACGTAATGTAACCTACTTCGTTGTATGTACTGCAACAAACAATGCCAATCAGTTATTGGCGCTAGTAGTTGAACTGTTAAGAATTAAACAGAAGACTTGATTTTTTTGTTCACAATTCATATATCTGGTACCATCGGCAGGCCAAATGTGGGTCTCTTTTCTCCAAAATTAGCAATCGCCTCGAGTAAAAAGTCAAGGAAATACAATTTCTACTAGTGGAATCTGCTGCTTGGACAGTTGCATTTTGTTTTTGGCGCGCAGTTCAGTGTCTCTTTCCATGCGCGCCCAAAAACAAAATGCACATGACTCAGCAGATTCCACTAGTAGAAATTGTATTTCCTTGACTTTTTACTCGAGGCGATTGTGTAATTTTGGAGAAGGAGCCCCACATTTGGCATTACCAGATATTTCTTCCACTTTTAATATAGTATAAAACGCATAGAAAACAAATTTTATATAGTTGGTCATATATTTGGTTAATATTTTATTAAATAAATAAATAATTAAACTTTTTCTAAATATAACATAAAGAAAAGTTTCGAAAATGAAATACAATTCAAATTTGTTGGCAAACCAATATATTTTTGAGGAATTTTCTTGCCGCATACTTAGGGTAATCGATTTTTGGGAGAAAAGAGCTTTACTTATGGCCTGCCGATGGTACCAGTTAAAAAGCTAAAATTCGCAAAAAAAATGAGTGCCTATGAAGATTTCGAACCTGCCAGTTTCATCCAGCTGGCCAAACGCTTTCACCACTGCACCAAAGACTTATGAATAAATAAAAATACATGTGGTCTAGGCAGCCGAGGATGGGGGGTGGGAGAAGAAATGAATACCTACTATCGTCCATTGAATAGATGCGGAGGAGGAGAAGAAGAAGAAGAAGGAGAAGGAGAAGGAGGAGTTCGGACAAATGGTTTTGGGTGATTTTCACTTGTATTCTACAATTTTTGAGCGATTTCTCGCGAGTTTTGGTCAATTTGCATATGCTCTTTCTATTGCAACAAAAATCGAAGCAATTGGAGCTTCCTGTGAGGAGCAAGAGCCTTATCAAAATTAAGATCTAGCAATAACCCTCAAAACGTACACCTGGGTCGAAAAGAGGGGCTGGGCGCTGACACAACGCTAAAGCTCCGTTCACGCCAGCCCAATATAGTGGTTCCAAATCTTTGCTTATTTTTGAAAATAGTTGAGAAACCGCAGACTTGCCTTTTTGAGTGACAAACTTTCATAAATGTAAAAATTAATTTCAACCAGTTTGCTTCGCAGTCACCTATTGCGCTTTGCGGCATTATACTTGTTTGAAAATTTTAATTGGGAGACAAAAAAGTACATGAATTGTTCTGAAAAACGTAATTTTGAAAATAAAACATCGATTTTTCAATTTAGACACAAAATAACAGATAACTTAAATTTGAATGATTCTGCCAAGGGTTGGACCATAACCACGTTAAAATTCAGATTCTTGTGGTCATTCAGAAATATAACACGTTTGTAATCATCAGAACTTTTTTTCGATTTAAAATTTGCGGTCATCATTTGGCCCTATATTAAAGCATAGAGAAACATTTCCGAAAACTTTTTTGTCTTAGAATGTCATTCTTACAGCCTAAATATCTTCATAAGGGCCTAATACACCCTGCGGCCTTTTTTTACTTTTAGTAGAAAATATGCGGATATTGAACTGAACTTTTGCTGAACATAGGCTTATTTATGCTTCTCACCCATTTTAAAAGCTTATAGATCATAAACCCGCTAAATCTCAACCAAATTCAACAAATCTTTTTTCACAGAATCCTAGAATTATTTTGCTCTCGTTGTGCAAACCGTACACAGGTTACATAGCAGTCAATTTTTTAAGCATACACCTCTAAGGCTATAAGCAGTGATCAGCATTCCATTCCTTATGGTTTCCAAGGAAAAAAAAAAGGATACTGAATTTTATTCATTTAAATGTCCATTTCCGAATCATTTTGTTCCATTTTTTCAGGAACAAGTATATGGCGCAAAGCGCAATAGGTGACCGCGGAGCATCCTAACATGTAGCAAAATCCTAAAATTAAGCAAAAGGAAAAGTCTGTGGTTTCTCAACCAAATTCAAAAGTAAACACATATTTAGAATCAGCAGTTATGAATTGTGAACAAAAAAACTCAAGTCTTGTGGGCAATTTTCAGCCATTCAACATGACAATTCTTGACTCAAAAGGAAAAGTCTGTGGTTTCTCAACCAAATTCAAAAGTAAGCACAGATTTAGAACCAGCATACATGAATTGTGAATAAAAAAACTCAAGTCTTGTGTGCAATTCTCAGCTGTTCAGATGCTACAGAGGAAATTGGTAATTTTCGGGAAAAACTTTTTCCTACTCAGGAAAGTAATGTTTCTAATGGTCCGGCACCAGCTCCACCCCCCCAGGATCCAAGCGGCACATTAAAGCTTTCAGGAAAAAAAAAGTATGTCCAGATCCGTTGAGAATTCGCCCGTGCCCAGCACTTGCAGATATATATATATATATATATATATATATATATATATATATATATATATATATATATATATATATATATATATATATATATATGAGGACAAAAGTTGAGTAACCTCTATAGACCGCGGAGCGGCCCTTCGGGCCGCTCCGCGAGTCAAAACCCCTGGAAAATTAAGTGAAATGCCTGGATAGCTGAAAAGTTTAGGCGCTGATCATTAGCTACAAGAAGGTTTTCTGTTAAAAAAAAATGTTGAATTTGGTTGAGATTTACCTGGTTTATGGTCCAAAAACTTTAGAAATGGGTGAGAAGCATAAGTAAGTCTATGCTTTAGCAAAGGAAACCGTTCAGTTCTATAGCCACTCTTTTTCTACTAAAAGTAAAGAAACAAATGCGGCAGCGGGGTGTATTAGACCCTAAATACGATGTTTCAGCTGCAATAATGAAATTCTGAGACAAAAATGTTTTCCGATAATTTTGCCTATGCTTTACCATAGGGCCAAATGTTGAGCACAAATGTTCAATGGAAAAAAGTGTTAATGCTTTGCAGAACCAATCAAACTTAAGTTATCAGATTTTTGATGCTAAAATTTAATTTTTCGATTATTCAAAATTAAGTTTTTAGATCATTTTTTTGGAAAAATTGAAGTACGCCAGCTTTTTGTCGTCTCCATTTCGAGGGTGCATTCAATGGCGATAATCAAAAAATCGAATAGTTTAAATTTGTTGCAGCATGTTCAGACTACGCAAGCGCAAGCTTATGACTTGAGGTAAGGCCGAAGAACAAAGGAAAAACTGGTGCCAACACATTATCTTGTGCATGATGCTGCCATAGTGGGCGGCATCAGTGGCGTTGCAGTAGTCATCTTGTTCATCCACGTGATGCAGGCCCAGCATGTGGCCCAGTTCATGAGCGATTGCCATGATGTTTATGTGAGCGAAATGTCGTTGAGGACCGGAAATAGCGAGCCTGGTTAGGTTTGAAGCTTATGATGTCAAAGGGATTAGGATCTTTCGGAGAAAAGATTTCATACTGTTTGAAATTGAAAACTGTCGCAATTCATGAACATTGTAGAATTTCTGGATGCAAAGACATTTCGTTTTGGAAAATAATTTGGCAAAAACTGAAGTTGGGCTTTTAACAGCAATCCCAACCTACGACCGGCTTTGAGAGATTCATGACGGCCATTATTTCGTTGCATCCACCATCAGGCACTTGAGCGACGCCCCCGTAATCAATGGAATCCGGATAGTCTAGGATAATCTGAAATTGTTGCAAAAAGACGAAAATTTTCAGCAGGACAAACCGGGAAAAGAAGACAGAAAGATGTTTAGCTGTTCCTTCAGAAACCTCATTCGAAAGTTCACCAAGGTGCGCCTTAGCTTCTCAAGGATCGTATAGTTACAGCCAACGAAGGAGCCCGCGAACTCATAATCCGGTATTTCCGCTGTGAAATTGCTTAGATATTCTGTGGCGAAATTGAATTTGATGAAAATCTGAAATTGAGTTATTTTTCACGCGTACCCGGTGCATACGTGTCCCTACTGAAAATGGACCCCCCGGTATTGTTCGGTTTTACTTTACCCCTCCCCCCACTTCCCGATGGGGTTTTTTCAGGGTCAAAGTTGGTTGGTTGGTTCAAATGTTCAAACACCCCAGTCCAGTAAAAGCTAAAAAGTTGAAATTTTTACTGAAAGTAGGCCCAACCATGTTTAGTTTGTGCATAAATTTGAAGAGTTTCAATCATAATCAAAAAATTAAAAATCCAAGTCTCAACCAAAAAATCATAATTTTAAAATTTGATCATTTTTTTATTTACTTGAGACGTGATTTCTCTGACCCAGTAAAAGCTTTTGAGCTTAAAATTTGAAACAATTTAGGCCTAAGGCTGGTTTACTTACACACAAATTTTTGACCACTCCGCGGCCCGAAGGGCCGCGGAGCGGTCTTTACAGATGGCTCACTTTTTGTCCTCATTTATATATATTTCTAACAATCCTGGTACTGGCCCAATTCTCAACGGATCTTGACACACTTTTTTTTGCTGAAAGGTCATTAAATTTTAGGAAGATCTGGATGGGTGGAGCCGGTCCCCGTACAATTGAAACATTACTTTTTTGGGTAGAAATGTTGGAAAAATGCAACATACCGTTTTTGGGCTGTAGCACCGTTATTCTTGATTATTGCACATAAAACTTTGGTTTTTTGATTTACAAGTCATATATGCCGGTTCCAAATTTGTGCTTACTTTTGAAAATGGTTGAGAAACCACAGTCTTACCCTTTTGAGTGACAAACTTTAATGCATCAGTAAGCAGTAGCAGCTGAACGGCTGATAATTGTACAGAAGACTTGGTTTTCTGATTCACAAGTCATATATGCCAATTGTAAATCTGTGCTTTCCTTTGAAATTGGTTGAGAAATCATAGACTTGCTCATTTGCGCGATAATATCACCCTTGCAACAAAGAATTCCTTAATTTGTCACCTGCTACAGGAGAAGTTGGAAGGGGGTATGCTCCGCGGTCACCTATTGCGCTTTGCGCCATATACTGGATCAGCCAAACTGGAGAAAGATTTGTTTCAGTAAAATCACTCAAAAAATAATTTGATCATTTATTTTACTAGTTTTAAGACGTGATTTCTCTGGCCCAGTAAAAGCTATTGAGCTCAAAATTTAATACAATTTAGGCTTAAGGGTGGTTTACTTAAACACAAATTTTTAACTCTTTAGGTGTTTCCTGTGATGAGAAGATGCCTCCAAATATATTCACTTTTAAACGATTCCTATAGTTCTGTAGCAGTCTGGCTCGACTGGCCATATAGCTCAAAAATGGCTAAGGAGGGATATACATTAGAAGTTTTTGCTCAAAACAGGAAACACCTAGAGAGTTAAAAATTTGTGTTTAAGTAAACCACCCTTAAGCCTAAATTGTATTAAATTTTAAGCTCAAGAGCTTTTACTGGGCCAGAGAAATCACGTCTCAAAACTAGTAAAAAATGATCAAAATATTTTTTGAGTAATTTTACTGAAACAAATCTTTCTCCAGTTTGGCTGATTGAAACAATCTGCCAATTTATGCACGAATTAAAAATCATTGGGCCTACTTTTTTCAAAAAATTTGTAATCACTGGCTTTTACTGGAGTGGAGATTTTTTGAATCAAATTTAGTCAACTTTTGCGCGGTGCACCAAGTAAACTTGTGACTTTCAGCGGTGAAACAATTAAATTGCTTGTTAAATTATCAAAAATTTGGTTGGTTCGAAGGACCGGGACACCGGGGAGTATCTCCCAGCCAAGTTGGTTGGCTGGTCAGGAGATCCTGAACAATATTGGTTGGTTGCTCTGGGGGGGGGCGGCTCAGGTCACGTATGACCCGGCGGTGTTTGGCTTACTCCGTGACGATGCAGGCGATTGTAGATCGTTTGAACTCGTCGAAGAATGAAATTCACTGTGACTTCAGCACGATGCTGGGAGCGGAACTGGCTGATGAAGATATGGTCAACAAAAACCTGTACGCCCACTTCTAGCTCAACATCTCGCCGTGCTTGTCGACATGGCCTAAAAATGTGATATCAATACCAGGGCCATGCACTTGCTTAGAAAGCTTAGTAAAAAAAATTTGCTTAGTAATATGAGCCCGAAATACAAACTAATACTATTCATGGAAAGTCTAGGTTCTTCAACGTTTTGGGGGAAACATTTAAAATAGGCTGTTTAACACTTGTTTGTTTTATAAACTGAAATAGCAAAGCAAACAAAGGTAGAAGCAAACGTGAAACACCGATGGCGAACGTTTTGTGTCTTTACAGCGAAAAATGTGATTAAAAAGGATTGCAATAAAATCGGTGCAAAATTCATGATTTTCTTCTGTTCAATGATACGATTGAGGCAACAAAAAAAAACCGGCTACAGTAACATAAAAAACACCATGCTAAAAAAAGCTAAAGATAACTTTAGCTGGGAAAAGTGGGTTTTATTTTTTGTGGCTTTTTGCAGAATTTAATATTTTTGTAGTTTCCTTTACTTTTTAGAAAATAATGGTCCAAATTAGTCGAGTTTGGAACTTAGAAACATTTTCGTAATTTACTAGAATAGTATTTCAGTGGTTTGAGCATTATATTCTATATTTCCTTCCGTAACTGACATAGTTCCTATGTTTAGCCCTCGGGCTTAAAGTAAATAAGGGCAGGGTTTATTTGTGCTGTAAAAATGTATTTTTTGACCATTAACTCGTGATTTTACAAGAAAATAGCTTTAATTTTGTCTTGCCGATGGCACCAGCCATAAATTACGGCAGGTTCAAAATAGCTAAGGCGTTTTTATCTTTCGAAACAAAGCGTCTGTTGGAATAGTTTTAACCAACCTCTGTTTTCCTCGCCCAAAAAAGCGCCAAGAAATAAGATTGATTCCCCTAATCCGAAAACAACTGACCTCCTCAATCATCACCAGCCTTCTTTAATTGGATCATCCAGCCTCCGGGCTCCAGTCCACTCAGCACCAGCCCCTCTTCCACTCTCAAACTGGCCCCCGTGCCCTCAATCACCAAATCACAGCCCAAATTTCATCTCCAATCGATAATCACCGCCCGCAATTCCACTATAAAAAGGCTGCAATCCACCTCAAACCTGAGAAGATGTGGAGAATGGAGAAGATGGGCAGGCTAAGTGTAGCAGGGGTGGTGGCGGGGGCCTTGAGCTTGGGCACGGTGGGTGCCCTGCTGCTGACCATCCCTTTCCTGGTGGCCGATATTGCGGCCATACGGAGACAGCTCGATGCTGACATGGCCGTCTTTCGTGTATTTGTGCCTTGAATTCCTGAGATTTTGGACAGTTAGGACTCTTGTAAAAAAATAAACTTTATATTTCATATTTGTGAGGCCTATGAATGAGTCTCAGGGCGACAAAATGATCAAAATTCTCCGCTGGAATAACGAATGGCCTTCATGAACTCTTTAGAAACGTGAGTTTTTCAAAAATATTTTGGCCAAATGATATTTTTTACAAATTTTAGTCCAAAACTGCTGCCATCCACGCATATATATTGACCTGAAACTGTTTGCAGCGAGACTCCGGCGACCTGTGGGTGGAGCTGATGGGGCTGGGCGCCTCCAGCCGCGTCCGTCGCCAGGTGGAGTCCGCCGGCTACTTCGCCGCCCCGCCGCCCAACCCTGCCCCACCGCCTCCCATCCTCGACCCCTACAACCCTGCCCCGCCACCGCCCGTCCTCGACCCCTACAACCTCCCCGGTATGCGAATCTCCTATCCCGCACAGCCATATGCCCCCAAAATTAAACGCTAATTTAGGTGCTTTGCTAAATAAATGGTTTACTAGAATTCTGTCATTCACAAAAGTTGCAAACTCAGCTGGATGTTCTTTGGCTTTTTTTTATTTTTCCAATCTTTTTTTAAACCACAAAGAGACAGGTCAAGACTGTTTTGCAGCCTAAATTTCGAACGTTTTTTTCTTATTTTCCATAAGTTTTATAACTGGTACCATCGGCAAGCCAAATGTTGGTCTCTTTTCTCCAAATTTTGTAATTGCCTCGAGCAAAAAGTCAAGGAAATACATCTACTACTTGTGGAATCTGCTGCTAGGACAGTTGCATTTTGTTTTTGGCGCGCAGTTCAGTGTCTCTTTCCATGCGCGCCCAAAAACAAAATGCAGATGACGCAGCAGATTCCACAAGTAGTAGATGTATTTCCTTGACTTTTTGCTCGAGGCAATTACAAAATTTGGAGAAAAGAGACCAACATTTGGCTTGCCGATGGTACCAGTTATTTCTTCCACTTTTAATATAGTATAAAATGTATAAATAAAAATTTATTTTTTTGTAATATATGGAAAATAAATAAAAAAATAAACTCACTAAAAAATTATAACAAACATAAAAGAATCGAAAATATACTAAGATATTAATGGATAAAAAATTTAAAAAAATAAAAAAACATAATTATTTAAAAAATATAACAAAAAGAAAAAATTCGAAAATCAAAAATACAATTCAAATTTATTGGCAAACTAACATATTTTTGTGAAATTTTCATGATTTTTGCTTAGAGCAATCGATTTTTGGGAGAAAAGAGCTCTAATTTTGACCTGCCGATGGTACCAGTTGTTTTTTCAACTTAAAGATTCCAAAATAAAAATGATTGCCTAGGAAGAATTCGAACCTCCCAGCTTCAACCAGCTGTTTAATCGCGTAGACCACTACACCACGGATGAATATGCATAGCTGCTTAACTGAAGACTTATGAATAAAAGTCAATACATGAGGCCCAAGGACCCGGGGGGGGGGTGAGTGGGGGAAGAAATGAATACCTACTATCGTCCATTGAATAGATGCGGAGAAGAAGAAGGAGGAGGAGGAGGAGGAGTCGGAGTTCGGACAAATGGTTTTTTACAAAATTTACTACAATTCTGCAACTTTTCAGCGATTTCTCGCGAGTTTTGGTCAATTTGATGATGCTCTTTCCAATGCAAAAAGAATTAGAAAGATTGAAACTCCCTGTGACGAGCTAGAGTCTTATCAAAATAAAGATCTAGCAATAACCCCGAAAACGTACACCTAGGTCGAAAAGAGGGGTAAGTTTTATAAATATTAAAAAAATAATTTTTCTAAAAATTCAAATTTTTTTGGGTAATCTAGCGGCGAAAAATTTGCAGCACCAGCACCTCCGCCACTCCCACCAGCTCTGACTGCGCCACCACCACCTCAGGTCGATGGATACGGCCTTCCTGTCGGTTGGAATTCATTCAGACTCCTACCATTTTTTTCTCCAGCTTATCTCGAAACAGTACTGGTCAAATTTTACGAAAACAAAGCATTGCGAAGTTTGAAAGGGAAACAATCATAGAATAATTGAACATTTCAGATCCACCAGCACCGCCGCCCCCCGATGCCTACGGCCTATCCTATGGTAAGACCCCTTCTAGGATTAATTGCCCTTCTAAAGAGAGCCTGCAACCTAAATTACAACCGCTGCCAAGGCTAATATCAGCCTACGATTTTGTTCGACTTGCCTAAATTCATTTCAATCAAACCAAACCGGGATCGGAACTTTCCCGCGATGTTCGAAAAAGTGCCTTCTTTTCCAAAAGGCTTAAGCTTAGTTTGCACTCTAAACAAATGCCAAATTTTGGAAAATCGCGGGAAGCTTCTGGAGGGTCAAAACCTCAATTCCCCCCACTCCCCATTCGCAATTACAACCGCCCACCCAGCCAATTACAGACGCTCCCCGGACTCAGGTTCGCCAGGCCCAGCCCGACTTCCCCATCAACGAGCCCGTCTGCCGTACGCATCCCTTCTGCCCTCCCTCTCTCAATCCTCAACCCCTCACCCCTTTTCCAGGCTGCGACTCTCGGCCCAACGACTGTCCGCCAGGGCCGCCGGGTGGGAAAGGCCCCCCGGGCATCCGAGGTCCAGATGGGATCCCTGGCCAGGCCGGCAAGAATGGGAAGGACGCCGTCACCGTAGACGGTTTTACCATCAGCCTCGGCTGCACCACCTGCCCTGGTCCTCTTTACAAAGCCTCTTTTTCAAACCTCTAAGATGTTCAAACTCCAATGCCAGCCGCCTTCAAGTCTTTCGCAGTCTTCCATATGCCTCCAATAGTGTCAAGAAATAATCTTCGAATTAATCAGTGTTATGCGGCTGAGGGAGGCTCCTCCATTCATCTGTCCCTCCTTTGTGCCCCCCAAGAGAGTCCTGAAATGAAGACCAGTGTAGTTTGCAGGCGGCCCAATGGGCGCTCCGGGCAGGGCTGGACGCTCTGGACCTCGCGGCATGCGCGGCTCCAACGGCCAGCCGGGCCCCATCGTATGCAATGCTTCGCTTGCTTCTCAAGCACAAAATATAAATTGACAAAAAAATTTTTGCGCGGCCGCAGGCCGCCTGCCGCGGAGGGCAGGGCAGTCAGAGCTCCGGAGGCCGGAGGGCATGGGTGCGGGGCCCCCGGGACAGCGAGCCTAGCATGCGAAGCATGCTAGGCGAAGCGTAGGGGCCGAGCACCCGTGCCCGGAGGCCGGAGGAGCTCTGGCGCCCTGCCCGAAGCGGCGGGCGGCCTAAGGCCAGCTTAAGCAGTTACCCCATTTTCGTCCGTCTGTCCGCATATATATATATATATGTGTCTTTCCCGGGGGCCCGTACTCCGCGGTTTTTCAACGAAATTGGCTGATTTTTTGCATGAAGGTCCGACTGGGTGGTATCTCCAGGCCATTTTTTGCGCTTGACGTATTTTGCGTTTTTCGCCCAAAACTCAATTTTTTGATGTTTCAAAGTACAAAAATTCATAAATCACTGGTTTTTCAACGAAATTGGCTGATTTTTGGCAGGTACGTCCGTCGAGGTGCTATCTTGAAGCTGGCAAAAGGAATTTCCGAATATTTGTTATTTTAGCTTATGG
The DNA here is from genome assembly GCA_030248095.1 of Ptycholaimellus sp. GST1_10. Taxonomy (NCBI): domain Eukaryota; kingdom Metazoa; phylum Nematoda; class Chromadorea; order Chromadorida; family Chromadoridae; genus Ptycholaimellus; species Ptycholaimellus sp. GST1_10. Next base: position 36,392 of record JASANA010002465.1, read on the forward strand.
CCAAAAACCTAAAATCTTGATGTTTCAAAAATCCGAACATCCATAAATCAATGGTTTTCCAATGAAATCAGTTGAATTTTGGCATGAACGTTTGCCATGGTGATATCTAGAAACTGTTAAAAGGACTTTTTGAAAAATTTATTATTTCTTGATTTAGTTAAAACCCAAAATCTTGATATTTCAAAAATTCGAGCATCCATGGTTTTCAATAAAATTAGCTCAATTTGGGGTGAGAGGCTTATTTGTAATTAAACCAGCTGATTTTGACTTGTTTACTTGGAACAAAGGCCGCGCATCTTGGCAATAGCCGAGAATACCTTGTTATGTGGCTCGACAGAATTTTGGCTGCAAAAAAACCGTTTCCAAATCAAACGATGAGAATGAGGCAAATGCCATTGCCTCCTCTCACCTAGGTCCTTTTTGTCAGTTCATTACCCGACATCTTTTTGAAAACCAATCAAAAATCCAAACCAATTAAACTAACCCAGACTCTTATATTGTTTGATTGAATTTTTACCGCAAAAATCCGTCTTCTTCAAATCAACGATTGAGAATGCCGCCAATGCGAATGCCCTCCTTGGTTTTACTTCCATCAGCAAGCTTTGTTTGCTCTGCTCCACCCTTACCCAGTCTCGAAAGGCAACAATACCAAATATCAAATTTAACTCAATTTCCTTTCTATTTTTTTAAATTCAAAAAAATTATATATTCAAAATGAAATTTTGATTTATTATTTATTTTATTTCCCCTTTATTTCGAAATTTTTTTATCAAAACTTCTTCACCATCTGCAGGGCATGAACGGGCGGCCGGGGCCTCCGGGCGAGATGGGCTCACCAGGCGCCGAAGGCCCCCCTGGAACTCCGGGCGGCGGCGGCCCCAACGGACGCCCGGCCACCAGCCAGTTCGGCCTGCCCGGCCCCCGAGGCGTCTCCGGCCTCCCCGGAAGGCAGGGGAAGCAGGGCCTGCCTGGCCTGGACGGATTTGACGGGGAAGGCGGCCTGCCTGGGACTGAGGGACCGATTGGACCCGCGGGCGCCGACGGAGACGAGGGCGACATTGGGCCGCCTGGGTTGGTGGCTTTGAAGATTTGTTGGACAACTTTAGCTTTGGACTGGGAAAGTAATGCAGGTCCAAGTAAAGTATTGGAAATAGCTCTAGATATAATTTGGACAGCTTTTCGAGGAAAATTGCTAAGGGTGGTTGCATGGACGGCCGGGGTTGGTGCGTTTAGAGATTTATTGGAAGCAAACCATTGCGACCAGCAATCCGGAAGAGACCCAGAAGAGGAACAAAATCAGGAGCATCAACTGAGCCGTCAGCATAGATGTAAATTGGCTGCAAGAAATGAACAAAGGATAAGATCCATCTTCCAAAATTCTGACCATTTCGATCAATGAGAGAATGTGAGATTGATTTCTAAAATGCTTTCTGAATCAACTGTTTGCCTTTTGCGCCATAAAAAACTGCCATTGCAGCTTCGACGGAGGCAACGGCGGGGATGCGGCCTACTGTCCCTGTCCAGGCCGCGACACGCAGGTGCTGGGGCGCAGCCAGCCCGGCTACTCCGACATCGGCTTCCCCTCCTTCGGCCCCGAGGACGCCTTCATCGTACGCCAGAAGCCAGCCTCCATCAAGGCCCCCTTCGGCTACGTCATACAGCACTGAGCCCTGCCAAAAAAAGCCCTGCCCTAACTGGAGCTTTAATGATTCTGGTGATCTGGAGAAAGAAATATCTTGCTTTGAAAAGATTGGTCAATGTTGCCGTTCGAAAAAGAATAAACTGAGACTGAGGTAATTCAGCTAAGGCTGCTGAATGTGACCTGTCTGAAACACTACCGGCTACGACATATGGCACTAAACTATGCAGCTTGAACACCATGCCATGCAATAGGGTTTCGTGGTTTTGGAATGCTGCAGCGCAAGTGTACTAAGCTATGTTTGGTGATTTGGAATGAGAAATTTAGTCAATTTTGCGCTAATGATTGAATTCCCGCATGTAACGCACAGCATGCAAGCTAAACTACCTCTGTTGCAATAGAAGCAGAGAGATAGTGGCTTTAAGAGAGCCTTTCTGTAAGGGTCTGTATAGGTCATGACCACCGAGTTTGGGGTTTTGTACCAGGATTGTAGCCCAAGAAATGGCGTTTCCAGAAATGTCTTTCTTTTTGCCCAACTCGGCTTAGTTTTCAAGAAATGGTCATTTCAAAAATTTTGCCCAAAATTTCCGTAAAATTGCACTTTTTTTCAGTTTTTGACCCGTTACTCGGCCCCATGATGGAATTTCAGCAATCTAAAGACATCCTCGGAAAGCTAACATCACGGTTTACAATATCTTTAAATAGTCCAAGTCCTTTTGAGCAAGCCCTTGACCTCATTTCATCCCTTAAACGCAAAAATGGCAGTTTTGGAGTATGGCCAATAAGTCGGTTTTTTGCAATTTTCTACCAAAAGTTGTTGAACGATCGACCTTTTCGACACCGGAAATCAAAAATTCAGGTAAATTTACACCACGGCATGGGTCAAACTCTGTGGAAAAGCCATTCCCAATAGGATGCCATGGGGTCAAATACGGAGCTCAAAAGATATGCCCTATGTTATAACATAGGGCAAATTAACTAGTGTAAAATTTTCATGCTAAAAAACTTCCTGCTCTTCAGGAACGCAGAACTGATCAATTTCCTTTTGTGAGCTGCTCATTTTAAGCCTTAGGCAGGTATTTGCCAATAAAAATTGCTGGGTTTTAGTTTATATATAAGAAAAATTATCCAAAATGTGCGGACAGGTCAACAGTTGACCCTATGCTACAGCATAGGGCAAAATTGACCGAAAAAATTGTGGTCTTGAATTTCGATTCCAATGGCCTAAATCGATGCTCCGGCCTCAGATACACCTAAATATGTCATTTTTATGTCCAATTTCATGATAGTTTTTTATTTTATCACTTGGTCTATTTTTCTTTTTTAAGACCAATTAGCACAAAAAAATTTGAAGCAATTATATTAAAATTTTTAAGAAATTGGGCATAAAAATGACATATTTAGATGTATCTGAGGCCGGAGCATCGATTTAGGCCATTGGAATCAAAATTCAAGACCAAAATTTTTTCGGTCAATTTTGCCCTATGCTGTAGCATAGGGTCAACTGTTGACCTGTCCGCACATTTTGGATAATTTTTCTTGTATATAAACTAAAACCCAGCAATTTTTATTGGCAAATACCTGCCTAAGGCTTAAAATGAGCAGCTCACAAAAGGAAATTGATCAGTTCTGCGTTCCTGAAGAGCAGGAAGTTTTTTAGCATGAAAATTTTACACTAGTTAATTTGCCCTATGTTATAACATAGGGCATATCTTTTGAGCTCCGTATTTGACCCCATGGGATCCTATTGGGAATGGCTTTTCCACAGAGTTTGACCCATGCCCTGGTGTAAAATTACCTGAATTTTTGATTTCCGGTGTCGAAAAGGTTGATCGTTTACCAACTTTTGGTAGAAAGTTGCAAAAACCGACTTATTGGCCATACTCCAAAACTGCCATTTTTGCGTTTAAGGGATGAAATGAGGTCAAGGGCTTGCTCAAAAGGACTTGGACTATTTAAAGATATTGTAAACCGTGATGTTAGCTTTCCGAGGATGTCTTTAGATTGCTGAAAATCTATCATGTGGCCGAGTAACGGGTCAAAAACTGAAAAAAGTGCAATTTTACGGAAATTTTGGGCAAAATTTTTGAAATGGCCATTTCTTGAAAACTAAGCCGAGTTGGGCAAAAAGAAAGGCATTTCTGGAAATGCCATTTCTTGGGCTACAATCCTGGTACAAAAACCCAAACTCGGTGGTCATGCCAATTTTGACCTTTACAGACAGGCCCTCACCAAAATGCATATTTTCTTATTATCACCTTCCAAAAAACAATATATAGCAACAATATCAAATTATTTTACATTTTATCTATTTACAAGGGGAGAAATCTCTGGTACCATCGGCAGGCCAAATGTGGGTCTCTTTTCGCCAAAATTTGTACTGGCCCCGAGTAAAAAGTCACGGAAATACAATTTCTACTCGTGGAATCTGCTGCGTCATCTGCATTTTGTTTTTGCCGCGCAGTTCAGTGTCTCTTTCCATGCGCACCCAAAAACAAAATGCAGATGACGCAGCAGATTCCACTAGTAGAAATTGTATTTCCTTGACTTTTTACTCGAGGCAATTCCAAATTTTGGAGAAAAGAGACCCACATTTGGCCTGCCGATGGTACCAGATATTTCCTCCACTTTTAATATAGTATAAAATGTAAAAATACAAATTTTATATTGTTGGTTATATATTTAGTTAAGATTTTATTAGATAAAAAAAGTTAATAAAAAAACTTATTTAAAAAATATAACAAAAACCAAAAATTCAAAAATAAAAAAATATAATGAAATTTCATTAGCAAATTAACATATTTTTGAGAAAATTTCTTGACTAAAACTTATGGAAATCGATTTTTTGGTCTGCCGATGGTACCACAAATTTCTTCCACTTTTAAGATAAAAAAAACTAAAAATTTGCCTCAAAGAAGAATTGAACCTGTTCATCTCTAAATCGAGTCCAATAGACAAGCCACTTGACCACACAGGCGCATTGCTTCCTTAGTCGACTTAGACCATATTAATTGCACAGATTTACCATTGCACCTTGCCGATTGATGCCTTAAGTACAGGCCGATTCAATACCTACTATCGTCCATTGAATAGATGCGGAGGAGGAGAAGAAGAAGAAGGAGAAGGAGAAGGAGTTCGGACAAATGGTTTTTAGTGATTTTCTAATGATTGCTGCAACTTTTGGGCGATTTCTCGCGAGTTTTGGACAATTCGATGATGCTCTTTCCAATGCAAAAAGAATCAGAACGATTGGATTCTTCTGTGAGGAGCAGGAGCCTTATCAATTTTAAGATCTAGCAATAACCCCGAAAACGTACACCTGGGTCGAAAAGAGGGGCTGGGCGCTGACACTGCGCTAAAGCTCTGTTCGCGCCAGCCCAATACTAGTAATATCTGGTACCATCGGCAAGCCAAATGTGAGTCTCTTTTCTCCAAAATTTCCAATTGCCTCGAGTAAAAAGTCAAGGAAATACAATTTCTAGTAGTGCAATCTGCTGCTTGGGCAGTTGGATTTTTTTTTTTGGCGCGCTGTTCTGGGCCTCTTTCCAGCCGCCCCAAAAAAAAAAATGCAGTTGACGCAGAAGATTGCACTACTAGAAATTGTATTTCCTTAACTTTTTACTCGAGGCAATTGCAAATTTTGGAGAAAAGAGACTCACATTTGGCTTGCCCGATGGTACCAGATATTTTTTCTTCTACTTTTAATATAGTGTAAAATGTATAAATACAATGTTTTTACTGTTGTTTTTTTACTTCAATGTGATTTATTTCAATAAAAAAGAATAAAAAAAGGGTGTTTTAAAAAATAGCAAGAAACGTATTCAAAATGAAAAATACATTGCAATATTATATTATCACAAATTTTTGGTAATTTTTTGGCATCTACTTAGGGCAAACGATTTTTGGGATGAAAGAGCTTTACTTTTGACCTGCCGATGGCACCAGTTATTTTCTCATCTTTAAATGAAAAAAAATAAAATGCATGCCTGCGAAGGAATCAAACCTGCTAAATTCTTTCCCAAAGTTCTATCGCCTTCACCACTACACCACTGTGCCACAGAATCCTAATCTAAACTGAAGACCTATAAATAAAGGCTCAGGGAGCCGGGGAGGCGAGGAAGGGGGGTTGATGGGAGAAATGAATAAGTACTATCGTCCATTGAATAGATGCGGAGGAGGGGAAGAGAAGAAGAAGAAGAAGAAGGAGAGGAGTTCGGACAAATGGTTTTTTGTGTTTTTCACCTTAAAATCAAACGTTTTGTGCAAAACTCAAAAGATAAACTATAGTCAATTCGATGCTTGCTCCTTCCAATGGCGAAAAAATTAGAGCGATTGGAGCTTTCTGTGATGAGCAGCCGCCTTATCAAATTTTAGATCTAGGAGAACCCTTGAAACATACACCTGGGTCGAAAAGAGGGGCTGGGCGCTGAATATTCGCGACGCTTGCCGCGCCAGCCCAATATCGCGCCAGCCCAATATGCTAAAACAGACTGATGAACATCGTTATACGTTCAAAAAAATTTAGATTTTACAGAAAAATACAGGCTCCTCATATCGTTAAAACCTTAACGGATCAAAAAATTAATTTAAATGAGAAAAAATTGGTATATACACACCAACTGCGCCTAATCTTGATTTAATCTGGTAGAAACATCAAGATAAGAAAAGCCCACAAGCCTATAAACTGTTAACCTCTCCACTTCTTCACAAATCACTAGAGCACGAC
>JASANA010002467.1:0-19175 GCA_030248095.1 Ptycholaimellus sp. GST1_10
AGGCCTATTTTCAGCAGAATTTTTTCTTCACGTAGTATGCCAATAGTCGCCGTAGGCGACGGCGAAGCTCAACCTAGTCTTATATAATACGCGTGATGCCATTTTTGGGGGTGCCTCGGCGCCACCTGGATTCTTGACTTATCCTGGCATATGATAGCTCTACGTATCGGTATTGAGAAATTATTCAATAATTTTTGGGGCGCGCTGTGCATGGGTAATGTTGAAAATATGAAAAAATCGAAAACGTGCGCATTTTTGGCATTTTTGGGCTTTTTTTGACTTCAAAACTTCATAGCTCCTCCATTTTTTAACTTTCTTTGTCGGACTTTTTTTTAAATTAAAGCTTCAAGAATTCTACTTAAAATCCATTGTTTAATTTTCAACGTTTTCAGTAAAATATTTGGAAAAAAATGGATTGAGTGATGCCAATTTTTCGATTTCTTGCCCACCCAGGAGTCTGATGTTTTTGGGATAAATCAAATAATTCTACAAGGCAAAGTTAAGTCGTCACCACAAACCCAGTCAATGTTACGTTCGTTGACCTAGAGAGATTGCATGCATCAAGTTTTTGCGTTCTTAGAGCTTCTTTGACTAAAGATTCTTTTAAAAACTGGCTCTCTTATTGTCCTCAAATTTAGTTTTAAACTTATCATTTTTCTGAAAGGTCAATATGTTTAAGGAAGATTTTAAGGGATGCAATTGGTTGCGTAACTTTAACTTAAACTTTAACTTAAGGTGGCCGCGCAAAGCGCGGCCACTGACCCATATTACTAGTATATATATATGTGTGTGTGTCCCAGGCCCGTACTCCGCGGTTTTTCAACGAAATTGGCTGATTTTTTGCATGAAGGTCCGCCTAGGCGGTGCCTCGGGACCATTTTTTGCGCTTGGCGTAATTTTGAGTTTATCGACCAAAACTCAAAATTTTGATGTTTCAAAAGTCAAAAAATCATAAATCAGTCGTTTTTCAATAAAATTGGCTTAAATTTTTGCAGGTACGTCCAGCAAAGTAATGTCTTGAAGCTGGCAAAAGGAATTTTTGAAATATGTTATTTATCGATTTATTGTCAAAAACCCAAAATCTTGATGTTTCGAAAATTTGAACATGCATAAGTCTATGGTTTTTCAATGAAATTAGCTGATTTGTGGAATGTACGTCCGGGATAGTAATATCTTAAAGCTGGTGAGAGAAATATTTGAAATTTTGAGTATTACTCGATTTATGGTCAAAAACCAAAAATCTTGATGTTTCAAAAATTTGAACATGTATAATTCATGGTTTTTCATTGACATCGGTTGAATTTTGCCATGAATTTTCATCTAGGGGGTGTCTTGAGGTGAGGCCGCGCATCTTGGCAACAGCCGAGAACACCTTGTTTATAAATGTAACTTTATTATTGTAAAATATTTTTTAAATTGCCGGGCATATTCTTGTGTTAAAACAGGTGAGTGGGGTAAAAAGACTAAAAGCAGGAATATTTTGCCCTAATGAATAACATTATGACGTGTATCGTAGCAACCACGTATGCTTCACTTGTAACGCCTTAAAGCTGAGACATGCTCGGGGGAAAATAAAGACACAATGGAAATATAGTGCCGTAAGAGATTCCCTCATCGACTAAAATTGAATTCAAGCAGCATCTCTGGTTCCAAAGGAAGCACACAAAAGTCAGGATCAAGTTTCCTAACGATTGAATTGAAGTGGGTTAAAACTTTCCTCAGAGCAGCCGGAAGCATGGTAAACGGCTCACTCAAAGTGCCGATCTCATTGGATTTAGTGGGAGTTGGAGGAGTTTTACCTGACTGCCAAATTTATCATCACCTTTATCCTTCGCAAGGCTGCCATCTCAGCTCGCTAGTTGCCAAATGCTTGGCTCTGGCTTCTGTTACTACATTTCTTGTAGCATTATTGACGTAAAATCATCGAACTCAACAGGTATTTTGGCCAGGAATGAAGGTCAAATTTGTTCCGACAGAAAGTGTCTACAAGCAGGGTGGCGTTATGGAATTGATCCAACAGGAGAAAGCTGATCTTACGCTACCCTGGTTATTCATTTACATTGAAAGCATGCTACATTTCGTGCACTTAAAAGCAAGCAATTACTTCATGGCTGATGCTGGGAACCCCCCCCCCCCCCAGAGAATTTGCCCATCACCCCTTAACCCCTTAATCAATATAGCGTCCTAAATTGCAGCGCACAAAAGCGCGCAGTCCAAAAAGTGACGGCCTCCTACATTTTGACCTATTCAGAAAGATTTTGTTTCAATGCATTTATTTATAAGGCCCGATAAATTATTTTTGTTTTAACAGTTCAAGAGCATAAACTTAGCCAAAAGATTTGTATACAGACGGTGAAAAATCGCATAATGATACTATAAGCATTGAGAACGCTTTCACCAAATTCCTAGCCGTGGAGGCCTCAAACATGACCAACATTGTACTTTTTTGCTCATTGCTTCTGGAGATATCTTGAGCCGCAATCCTTGTTCCCTACTCAATCAGCTTATGTTTCACATTTATATCAATAAGTCAGGAACTGCCACACCTTAATTCTATAATTTTTCATTTGAATTAATCATTTAAAATTGACTATATATATATATCTGGTACCATCGGCAGGCCAAATGTGGATCTCTTTTCTCCAAAATTTGCAAATGTCTTGAGTAAAAAGTGAAGGAAATGCAATTTCTACTGGTTGAATCTGCAGCTTGGACAGTTTCATTTTGTATTTGGCATGCAGTTCAGTGTCTCTTTCCATGCATGCCCAAAAACTTAATGCAGATGACGCAGCAGATTCAACTAGTAGAAATTGTATTTCCTTGACTTTTTACCCAAGACAATTGCAAATTTTGGAGAAAAGAAATCCACATTTGGCCTGCCGATGGTACCAGATATTGTTTCCACTTTTAATATAAAAGAAAATGTATAAATACAAATTATGGCTGACATCTGGAGCCCCCCCATGACTTTCACCCCCCCCCCCCAAGAGTTTCACCCCCCCAAAGGTTTCACCCCCCCCCCAAAGGGTATATATTGAAAAAAATTTTATTAGCTTAAAATGTTTCTCTGTACATATCTCGAAATTTAAACTCACGGAATTTTCATGTAGATGATTAAATACCTACTTTTTTAGTTTGTCTATACCGAGTTAGTCTATACCGAGTTCGTCATGCTACTAGTTAGTCTATACCGCAATATAGGGCGTAGCCACCTGACTTTTCCAAAGGCTCGTCCTCAACATAGTTAGTCCTTAAACAGTAAGTCCTTACCGAGTTCATTAATGTTTTAAAGTGCTCAACTTGGTAAGGACTAACTATGTTTAAAGACTAACTATATCCCTCGTGAGCCTTTAAAAAAGTCAGGTGGCTACGCCCTATTATGCGGTATAGACTAACTAGTAGCATGACGAACTCGGTTTAGACTAACTATGTTTCAAAAAAAGTAGGTATTTATCATCTACATGAAAATTCCGTGAGTTTAAATTTCGAAATATGCACAGAAGAGTATTTTAAGCTATTAACAAGTATATGGCGCAGAGCGCAATAGGTGACCACGGAGCTCTCAACATACCCCATTTTTTAATCTTTCTACCTAAAAAAGTTATGTTTCAAATGCTCCGGGACTTGTCAAACCTCTCCACATCTTCCTCAAATTTTATTTCCTTTCAGAAAAAAAAGTTTGTCAATATCCGTTGAGAATTAAGCCTTTTACACCATACCCAAATTTTAGACCTTTCTACCCAAAAAAGGAATGTTTCAAATGCTCGGAAACCGGTTCCACCCCTCCAGATCTTCCTAAAATCTTATTACCTTTCAGGAAAAAAAAGTTTGTCCAAATCCGTTGAGAATTGAGCCTTTTACAGCATACCCAAATTTGCATACTTTCTACCAAAACAAGTAATGTTTCAAATGCTCGCAAACCGGTTTCACCCCTCCAGATCTTCCTAAAATTTTATTACCTTTCAGGAAAAAAAAAGTTTGTCAAAATCCGTTGAGAATTGAGCCTTTTACAGCATACCCACATTATCAACATTTTTACCCAAAAAAGTAATGTTTCAAATGCTCGGAAACCGGTTCCACCTCTCCAGATCTTCCTAAAATCTCATTACCTTTCAGGGAAAAAAAAGTTTGTCCAAATCCGTTGAGAATTCGCCCGGGGCCAGCATTTCCACACACACACATATATATATATATATATATATATATATATATATATATATATATATATATATATATATATATATATATATATATATATATATATATACCTGAGGACAAAAGTTTAGTAACCTCTATAGACCGCGGAGCGGCCCTTCGGACCGCTCCGCGGTGAAAAAATTTTTTCAATATAGTACCCTTTGGGGGGGGGTGGGGGGTGAAACTTTGGGGGGGGTGAAACCTTTGGGGGGGGGGCTCCAGGTGTCAGCCCAAATTATATATTGGGTATATATTTAGTTAAGATTTTATTCGATAAATGAATAATAAAATAACTTTTTTAAAATATAACAAAAAGAAGTTTCGAAAATGAAAAACAATGCAAATGTATTGACTAACTAAAATATTTTTTAGAAATTTTCGGCGTATACTTAGGTCAATCGATTTTTAGGAGAAAAGAGCTTTACTTGTGGCCTGTCGATGGTACCAGTTTAAATAAACAAAATTAAAAAAATAGTGCCTTAGAAGGATTCGAACCTGCGAGTTTCAATGAAAACCTACTATCGTCCATTGAATAGATGCAGAGAAGAAGAAGGAGTTCGGACAAATGGTTTTGAGCCTTATCAAAATTAATATCTAGCAATAACCCGCAAAACGTACACCTGGGTCGAAATGAGGGGCTGGGCGCTGACACTTTGCTAACGCTCCGTTCGCGCCATCCCAATATCGTACGGCAATTTTAAGAGAAAACTGGAAATGAAACGGATTATGTGTCAGATTCCCTGTGCTTGAGGTATATGATAAACAAAGAACGACTGAATTTCCTATCTGGCTTTATCGGACCTTTGGAGACACATGCCATCGGTTTCATCTACGACTATCGTTTCCTTCAGCCGAAACTTTCCCTCTCCTTCTCCGCTCTTTTACATCCAACTTTCGTCCCATTTTTATGCGCCTTGCTCATCTATTACTTTATTGAAAAGGTGTTTTTATATTTCACCTCAAATCGCGAGCGAATTACATTGGTCACAGGCCATACAAAAGAGGTTGATCCCTGGCGGAGACATTTATGCAATAAGGAGGACAGTGGGCACCCTACGAGGTTTGGCGCAGCAGATCTACGCTTCGCTTATTGAATGTCGACTGACACTCATCCTCGTCGCACTCCAGCTTGTCCATCCCCTTACCTCCTTTCAGGCTGAACACCCATTGCAATACTAGACTAAAATGCTACAGCATGCAAAGCTTATGAATTTTCAATCATCAAAAAGATCAAGACTAGTTGTAACACAATCGTGGTTTATTTCGACTCAAATTGAGGCCCATTTTGAGCGAAAATTTTATCTGGTCCATTGCATCAGTATTGGTTCATCTAAAAACTCCACTGATCATTCATAAGCAGGCGGTAATTTATGGCAGTAGCATATTCGATTTTGTTTTTCCTTTAATCTATATTTACTTTAAGAATTAGTTTTTTGAACCTTATAGGGTTATTTTCAAGCCTCGAAAAAAAATTTATAAATTAAAAAAAAACTTTATTCACATTAAAATGAAAATTTGCATATTTCAAACTACTGCTAAATTTTATTTTACCTTAGCTCATTTAAAATTATTTTACCATTGTTCAATTTTTGTTACACCTTATTTATTTAAAATTTGATTTTATTACAGGTACAAGTTTAGCAAACTAATTTTATTTAATTTTATGGCATTAACTGGATTGTTAAATTTTATTCTCTTTAATTATTATCTTTGTCTTTAGTTTATGTCCTTTTTATGCCAAAATTGCCGCCTGCTTATGAATGATCAGTGGAGTTTTTAGATGAACCAATACTGATGCAATGGACCAGATAAAATTTTCGCTCAAAATGGGCCTCAATTTGAGTCGAAATAAACCACGATTGTGTTACAACTAGTCTTGATCTTTTTGATGATTGAAAATTCATAAGCTTTGCATGCTGTAGCATTTTAGTCTAGTCATGATCTTGGTCATGTGGAAAACATTTTATTTACACATGAACAAGACTAAAGTGTGCCACATGAACAAGACTTTAAGAGTTTTGTTTTACTTTTAAATTTTTTGATTAGGAAATTACTCTATGCTTTTGTTCGAAATGTCTACAATTTTCACTCTCCAAATGTCCAACTCTCCTAATTTCAATAATATTCGCCTGCACAGGCTTAGATGGAATTCACTCCTATGACAACCTGAGCATCAATTAATAAATGAGGGCAGCGGAACATCTAAAACTGCGCAGTTTAGGTGCATTGAAACATCAGGTAAATGGGTAGACAACAAAAATGGGCAAAATCTCTTTCACAAATGCGAATTGATTGAGAAATTTTGCCAGGAAACTTATGCCACCAAATATATCACCAGATGGGCCAGAAAATTTCCTAAAACACGTAATTCTTCGATTTTTGAATTTCGCTTTTGTTCTAAAATGAGAACACTTCAAAGTTAGCAATGTCCTGTTTTTGAGCGTTTTATGGAGGTTTTTTGGAGATTTCTAAAATTCTAAGGCCAAATTCAAAATTTCAAGATTTTCGTCATCGGCAGCACCTTAAGAGCTTTCGATTGATATGCATATGTCCATAGTTTTAACCAATATCCAAGGCGCTGAACCTCGGGACATGCAACCACCCAAAAACTCGATCACCCATTCATAACTAGGGCGCTGTCGCGCCCTAGGATCAGCAGTATGATGACATCAATATGTCCATAGGGTCTTCTGAGGGAGTGGGAATCGGGGCGAGTGGAGGTTCGCTGGACCGTGAACTCCTCAGTTACATCTCAGCTCATTTCCACCGCCTCACACTTGAGTCAGCCTAACTGGATGCGCTTCCTCCAGTTGATTGCTTAGCTGACCCCTGTCTCATTTGCGGAGAGGTGTTGGGGCCAAGGTTGCAGAGGAGTCGCTGTGGATCAGGGCAGTGCGATATACCGATGGATGCGGCTCCGTCCTGGCTGGCGCAAAGTGGGATACCGAAAGTCTATCTGGGCACGCTGAACCCGTACGTGCAGAACGTTTGGCGGCGACAGAACTGCTACCTTCGCACCACCACCATCATCCCAAACGCCGTCCTATACGGCTCCCTTTCCAGGTCCTCTGCCTCATTTCCTCTAGGCCTAGAGTTTCTTGTGCTGCAGTTCGTTATTCTGAGAAATTATGTGAAAACCTGGGGTGCTGTAGTAAGCTAAGAATATAATGATTTTACCGTAAAAAACTCATTTTACCGTACAAAAACTCATTTTACCGTGCAATAACTCATTTTACCGTACGGTAATTTGATCGATTGCACAGTAACTTGATTGATTTTACGGTAACTTGATTTTAATCAAGTTACCGTACGGTAAAATGAGTCAGGTTACGTTAAATTGATGAATTTTACGGTAACTTGATCGATTTTACGGTAAAATGTTAGTCATTTTGCTCATTTTAACGGGGTTCCCGGTAACTTTATGGGACATTTTGATCAAGTTAGCGTAAGCCACGGTAAAATGAGTCACGGTAAAATGATGCTTAAGGTAAAATGAGTTTTGCAGTAAAATGAATTTTAGACTAAAGTGCATTTTTATATTGTTGATTTTCAGTGTGATTAACGACTTTGTGTTGGCTATTACTTTATGAAGGTTATTGGTTTAGTAAAAGGAGGAATGAAAAGGGCAATGAATAAGCAAAAAATCAGAAAAAAATGAGCGAAAAAAGAATCTGAAGTAATATAAATCAAGCTAAAAAAATTTCACTTATAAACAATTCTTGCAAATTAACAAAAAAAGCCACAAATATTCGCAAATCAACAGAAAAGCATTAAAAGCCATAAACATTCGCAAATTGACAGAAACAATCAAAATGTTTCATCACAATATTTACTCATATTCCTGTAGGCTTACTTGAGATCATTTTAACGTACGCTAAAATGAGCACTCAACTTACCGCCGCGTTAACTTGATCCATCATTTTAACGGGGTCATTTTACCGTAAAAAAATCAAAATCATTTAAGCTTGCTACAGTGCTAACTTCCACATTTTAGTGGATATTTTATGCTCAGTAAGCTCATTATTTTTGAGTTCCTAAATTTCAAGACTAAACCTTTGTGACTCAATATTTTTGTCAAGCTTTCGTTGATACAATGATGTTTGAAGCGATTTGCTGTTGGTGAGCATTTTGCAAAATTGTAGATTCCGCGGTGAAGCAGTGGCGATGACCGATCGGCGACGAGAAATGCTTTCGCAAATGTTCAGTCGACTGGACCAGATGGAAAAACGGAGCCGCCTGCGTGCCTGCTCTCAACAGTTGGAGTCAGAGGAAGACGGCGGCCGCATCGGACTGCAAAACAGCGGCTTCCTTTTTCTCGCCTTTTTTGTCCTGGCAGGTTTTGCAGCCGTTCTGTTGTTTTTAGAGGTTGTCTGTGGACAGATTCTTGCCTTTACTGGCAATCGAAGAGGCGCTTATTTTTTCAATTAGCTCGTGAGCAATAAGATTTTTATTAGCGAGCTCTGCAGTGAAACGGCAATTACACCCCATTTGGATTTGTTTTTACCCAATTGAAATTGAGCTCGACGTGTATTGGATGGAACTTCTGATGTTGATAGGCAACATATTCGTCCTCGTTAGTGCTCAGGCAGAACAAAACAATTAGTGGAAAACGGAAAAGACTAAACCGGGGTTTATGTCGATCCGTGAACACTAACACTTTTTAACACTTTGACACTTTGCCACAATCGTGAACACTTTCATTTTTTTGCCATTTTCTCGCTCAATTTTGAAGTTTTGTTCAAATTAAGGGTGATGATTTGAAATCAAAAATCCCTGTTTTAACACTTTTTTAGTGTTCACGTTTTGGGACCCCAATTTTAACATTTTTTAGTGTTAAAATTAGGATCCAAAGTCGTGAACACTTTCCCAAAATTTGGAGAAAGTGTTCACGATTTGAGCAGTAAATTTTAACACTTTTTATTTTCTATCAGCCGCAAGGATTTTCTTTCATTTTCTACCACTTTTTATGTAACTTTTTATGCATTTGGGATGGAGCAGTGAGTAAGTTGGATGCAAATTTGACAATTTTTAAGTCTTCGACCCTAAGATCATTTTTTGAATATTTTATTTCTCCAACCACTTAAAATCTAGAGAGCTGATTTTTCCATACAGTGTTCCCCCATCCTTGCTTAGTATGTGCATAAATGGCTTCACATTTTGTTGCAGAGAACTGGAGAAATAACAATTTTTTTGAGATTGTTCAAAAATAAAACTGCTCTTCGTACAAAAAATGTTTACCTGATTTTGAGGCTTTATTTCTCAGCCCCAGCCAAAGCTTTGGAGCTCAAAGTTAACCACAATTAAGGAAGGTCTAAGGGTCATTAAGAGGCAGTTTGCAAGAGGATTGAGAGACATTATAGAAGGGGTATTCCACTTACCAAAAATCGAAGGTTTGAGTTGGGAATCATGATCAGGCCATGGTTTTAGGCCATTTAGTTGTGATCTCAGCCCAACCAACCCTGGCCCAAAATATGGCTTATTTACTAAGAAATGATCATTTTTCTAACACCTACTTTTTTGACCTCTGGATGACCTAAAAATCAGTTTTTGGCCAATTTCAACCAACATTTTTTGACCAACCATAGATTTTTATATATCAATCGAACCGCAAAACTACAACAAAATTCATGGTGACAATGATTTGTTGCAAAAGAAAAATTTTTTCAATTGATTTTTCAAAAAACCGATTTTCGCATTTTTCAATTTTTGGCACAAAAAAACTGATTTCTAAAAACGATCAAACAATTCAAGGTTGAGACCTAGCCTATATTTTTATTCACATTCTTGCCGTCATATTGGTATACAACACTTTAAAAACGGCGATGTCACAGCCGGAAAATTTTTTGATTGAATTTGAATTTGGCCCTATGTTATAACATAGACAGAAAATGGCTGGAAAAATTTTTTTCTTAAAATTCGAATTTTTTGGCATGAAATGTTCCATTGGGACCCCCTTCACCCCGCTGTATAATTTGTTTCCCCAGAATTAGTCTCAATCTGCTCAAACTGAGATGACCTTTTTCCTATGTTATAGCATAGAAAGCCTTTGTCCCTATGTTAAAGCATAGGAAAAAGGTCATCTCAGTTTGAGCAGATTGAGACTAATTCTGGGGAAACAAATTACACAGCGGGGTGAAGGGGGTCCCAATGGAACATTTCATGCCAAAAAATTCGAATTTTAAGAAAAAAATTTTTCCAGCCATTTTCTGCCTATGTTATAACATAGGGCCAAATTCGGACTGGCAATTTTCAATCAAACAATTTTCCGGCTGTGACATCGCCGTTTTTAAAGTGTTGTATACCAAAATGACGGCAAGAATGTGAATAAAAAGATAGGCTAGGTCTCAACCTTGAATTGTTTGATCGTTTTTAGAAATCAGTTTTTTTGTGCCAAAAATTGAAAAATGCGAAAATCGGTTTTTTGAAAAATCAATTGAAAAAATTTTTCTTTTGCAACAAATCATTGTCACCATGATTTTTTTTGTAGTTTTGCGGTTCGATTGATATATAAAAATCTAGGGTTGGTCAAAAAATGTTGGTTGAAATTGGCCAAAAACTGATTTTTAGGTCATCCAGAGGTCAAAAAAGTAGGTGTTAGAAAAATGATCATTTCTTAGCAAATAAGCCATATTTTGGGCCAGGGTTGGTTGGGCTGAGATCACAACTAAATGGCCTAAAACCATGGCCTGATCATGATTGCCAACTCAAACCTTCGATTTTTGGTAAGTGGAATACCCCCTCTGAATCGTCTCACAAACTGCCTCTTATTACTAACATAAATTTTTAGATCCCCAGGTGTTTTCTATGTCAAGAAATTGCCTCCAATGTACATCATACATTTTCCCCTTCCCTAATGGTTAAGGGCCACTACAACAGGACAGTCTTATTTTTAAAAGGTCTCACAAAAAATTGTTATTTCTCCCGTGTTCTGCAACAAAATGAGAAGCCAATTTATGCACATACTAAGCAAGGATGGGGGAACATTGTGAGAAAAAATCAGCTCTCAAACTTTTAAGTATTTGGAGAAATACATTTCCAAATAGTGATCTTAGGGTGTCCGAAGACTTAGGGCCCCCCAGTATATCTGGTACCATCAGCAGGCCAAATGTGGGGCTCTTTTCTCCAAAATTTGCAATTGTCATGAGTAAGAAGTCAAGGAAATACAATTACTACTAGTGGAATCTGCTGCTTGGACAGTTGCATTTCGTTTTTGGCGCGCAGTTCAGTGTCTCTTTCCATGCGCGCCCAAAAACAAAATGCAGATGACACAGCAGATTCCACTAGTAGAAATTGTATTTCCTTGACTTTTTACTCAAGACAATTTCAAATTTTGGAGAAAAGAGCCCCACATTTGGCCTGCCGATGGTAACAGATATTTCTTCCACATTTAATATAGTTTAAAATAAATAAATGAATAAAAATCTTATTTTAAAAAAAATTGCAAAACGAAAAGATTCGAAATATAAGATACAATGCAAATTTTGTGCAATTTTCATGACTTTTATTTAGGGTAATTGATTTTTGGGAGAAAGAGCTTTATTTTGGCCTGCCTCATTTTTTAACACACAAAATGTGAGAGGAATATTGTTTTCGAAGTCCCGCTTCGTCGTGATTGGCAGGCTTGAGCGATGTATCCATTGGTGCGCAAACCTTTCTGCTTCATGGGCCTCACCATTTCCTTCCCACTTGCGATAAAACCACGGCTACGAGTCACCCCTTCACCAACACAAAAATAAGAAAACATGCCAGCGAAGGATTTAAACCAACCATTACCATCCAGCTGTCCAATTGCGTGCACCACTACACCACTGGTGCATATACCTCCTTAGATTAACTGAAGATTTATGAATGAATAGATACATGAGGCCCCAGGAGCCGGGGAGGAGGGAGGTGAGGGAAGAAATGAATACCTACTATCGTCCATTGAATAGATGCGGAGGAGAAGAAGAAGGAGGAAAAGGAGTTCGAACAAATGGTTTTGGGCAATTTTTATATGATTGCTGCCACTTTTTGGCGTTTTTTCCGCGAGTTTTGGTCAACTCAAAGATGCTCATTCCAATGCAAAAAGAATCAGAACGATTGAACGTTTCTGTAAGGAGCAAGAGCCTTATCAAAATTAAGATCTAGCAATAACCTCGAAAACTTACACTTGGGTCAAAAAGAGGGGCTGGGCGCTGACACTCAGCTAACGCTCCGTTCGCGCCAGCCCAATTTGAACATACTACAGAGCCTGGTACGAAAAAACCTAATATTTCGTTAAGCTTATTTTGTTTGCTTTGAATGATGTATAATAGTTTGCAAATAAAAATAAATGACAGTAGAGGGTTGACAGTTGCACTTCCAGCTCAATAAATTAATGTATTTCCTAGATGTTGCGGATCAGATAGCGACAGCTGTGGGGCGTTGAGCAATTTTTGTGTTATTAAATCCCTCTACCATTATTAACCACTAAGCAAAATACCATATACATCCATCCTAATTTAAAGAATCTGACCAACCAAAAATTAGGGTTTTTCTTACCAGGCTCTGTATACAATTCAAAATTGGAATTTACAATTTGCATGGTATTTTTACGGGCTTTCATTCAATGAAAAATGTTTATGGGCTCAGATGATAGGCGGAGGCGTGAGTTTGGCTACTGGGACGATAAAGTGGTGCTTTAATGAGCTGGGTTTTAGCTACTGGTATGATAAAAGGTGGTGCTGTGATGAGCTGGGTCTGGGAGGTTGGCGCCGGAATGCCGCGGTGTCAGCAAAAAAGCAAACGAAAAAGGGAAGCGCTGTGCATGCTCAGGCCAGCCTTACGGGGTGAAAGTCTGGTGGCCTGATAACAAGTGGAAGGAAGGGAGCACCCACCCCGACCCGCCTCATTCACAGTACCTTTTTGACAACTTCCAATGAACTTCGGCTGCTTTCTCCTGCTTACCCTTTGCCTCTGGAGAGCGTTCGCTCTCAGTAAGTTCCGTTCTTTTTAAGATAAACTATTAGAATGAATTCATTCATACAGAAAAGTGTGAGGAGCCGAAGTCGACGATAGTTAAAGACCATCCATATATCCTAAACCCCACCGATTACCCGATCGGCCCCAAGGACCTCGGGGCCCACCAAACGTTTTTATTTACCATTCATCTGACCATAAGAAAAAGGGTGTATTGAAGCTGCATTTACCACTTCAAATCATATAACCGGCACTTTTTATCCGCACAATTCGAAAAATTCCATCTAAATGACCCTCACGACTATGTGGCTATATTCGACGGCCTCCAAACGAAGGGCGAAGCAATTCTGAAGTGAGCCTTTCTCAGGGCCTAGCTTTGTGAGACTGAAGCGAGGCTGAGTCTGCAGCTGCACGGGGGGCCAGTGCGCAGGGCGGAAGGTGCAATCGAGCGGGGACGAGCTGACTGTCCTCCTCAAGACCAACGCTCACCACAACGACGGCTTCTTCCGTCTCCGCCTCCGAAACATCGCCGACAACGCAGACCGTACGCTCTCTTCCTACTTTATATACTAAGTTGGCATCTGTCCACATATTACTAAACTTTTCATCCGAAAACTGGAGTATTTTAGCTGTGCTTAATGGTCAGGTGAAACTTACTTAGTTCCAAAACGCGCTCAATATTTCGAAACTCAGGTATATTAGCCTTCAGCTAAACGACTTCCAGCTTGGTAGCAGTGTCATTTAGCTTTTTGCACACTTCTGCACCTTCGCCCTTCCTGCACTGATGGCTTGCTCACCGCCCTTTAGCTAAAGAAAGGCAGCGTAGAAGGGGCGGTGGCTGCCTCCAATCTCCTCTGCATCACCTCCTTCTGTCTTTCGAGGCCGGGCTCGCCAGGCCTTCTTCCTCTCCGCCGGCCTGGAGGACACTCCAAACACTCCTCAGCCCACCCAAGACCTTCTAGAGGAGGTGGATGTGGAGACGAGTCCTGCCCCTTCTAATATCTCCACCCAGCCTCCCTCTTCTGCCTCCACCAACGGCTACCACACCCACTTGCCTCGATTTCTGGGCCCCAATCGCTCCATTCGCTCCGGTTTTTCACCTCTATTCCTGCCCTTGCTCTTATGCTTGCACACCGCACACTTCCGGTCTTCTCTTCAGAAAGATTTTGTTTGCGAAAAGCGAAATGAGGAGGGAGTAAAAAGGGCGGGAATGAGGGAATGATAGGGCGCAATCTGGGGAAGGCTAAGCCGGGCTTAAACTGCGCCCGTGCATTTACGCGCCCCGGCCTAATGTTGACGCAACTTTGCAGGCCTCCCCCGCCAGGCCGCTGCCTCCTTTGCCGGTAAACCTCGCCCACATTCTTTTACTCATATTATCGCACTTTTCATAGCTTGAACCAAAAAGAAGACCAAACCCATATACATCAACATGGCCACACTTTAAAAATCTGTAGCAAACTTCTAACTCCCTCAAATAAAAAGAAAACGAAGCCAAAATGCACATATGCCGCAAATCCTTAGACGGTGGGCAGTGCGGCGTGGAGCGCATCACACTGGACATCCCCAAGGCCTGCCCGGGACCCGTGGGGCCACCTGGACCAGCTGGCATCGTGGCCCCTTTACCCTCTTCATCTCCCCCTCAGGCCACTGCAGCCCTCTTTGCAGTGCGCCCGAGAGTGTGTGGACGGACGGGACGGACGGCAGGGCATGCCCGGACCTCTGGGCCCCCCAGGACCCCCCGGCCTACCAGCAACTTGCGACAATCAGCCCGGCCCCCAGGGTCCGCCCGGCCTCCCCGGTTCCTGCCGCCTCCTCTAGGCTGGATGAAGAAGAGGAATGATGAGGGGAACAGGAGCCAAGGGAGAAGCAGGACGCTCCATCCGCGGCCCGCCCGGTGAGCCTGGCCGACCCGGCACCGGCATGGGCCGTCCCGGCCCTCCTGGTCCCCCTGGCCGCCCTGGCCCAGCAGGACTGCCCGGTGCTAAGGGAGAGCCTGGCCCTGCCGCTGTTCAGCCGGGAAACCTCGGTTCACCTATTCGCCTCCCTCACATGCTTAGAAAACCTTTTTCCATCTCTCTCACTTGCTCAGTGAGCGGCGGTGGCTCCGGTGGAGGTGCGAGCAATGGCGGTGCGGCGAATGGAGGTGGAGCGAACGGAGGAGGCTGGGGCAACAACGGAGGAGGAGGCTGTCGCTCCTGCCCTTACAGCTGCAACCAGCAGCCCCAGAACCCCGCCTGCACTGCCCAGGTAGCAGAAGAGCTGGGCAAGGGATTGCTTGAGCTCCTGGCTGGCTGCAGGGCTGCTGCGGGAACTACGGCCCAGTGGCCCCGCCGGCCTCGCCCTGCCGGGCCTGCCCCCAGCATTGCTATGGGGGCTCGCGGGACCCGCAGTGCGGCGTTGGGCTTCTCATTCTTCCCTCACCATTCTCATCTCTTACTGTGAAGCATTGTCTTTGAAGAATTGCTGCCCAAGCAGCGGCTGGCAGCAGCCCCCGCCCGCCAACACCTACGCCGACGACCAGGTTCAAGTGTTACAGAGTAGGCAGCTTTGAGAGAAGGAGCTGGTTGAGCAGGGCGGCTACGGCTACCGCCGTCGCTCCGGGCGCAGCTCTGGGACGGAGGCCCCGGTGCCGCTCGGCCAAGCCCTCGTCTTCCCAGACGACAGGGCGGTGTACGAGGCGGAGGACTATGTGAACATAGGCACTAGTGCCTTCTCCACCGCCTCCTCCCGCCTCTTCATCCGTTCATGTGACGGATGGCGGCTCCTCACACAGGTCTCATCAGAACTATACCTTTGCCAGATTTCATGAACAACCAAGAGCTCACTGCAGGCTACCAAACGGCCTCAGCTGCAGTTCGCGGGCGGAGTGGACGGGGCGGAGGAGCTGGTCCGCTTCCGCCAGGCGGCCAAGATCCGCATCGCCGCCGTCAACCGCCCCCACACCGGCGCCCTTGGCGGCATCCAAGGCATGCTCCCTCATTCCATGACCCCTCATCAATCCCCTATTTCTTTGAAGGCGCTGATCGGCTGTGCCGAACGGCTGCTCGGGAGGCTCGCATTGCGGAGGCCAGCAGCTTCCGGGCCCTGCTGGCGGTGTCTGGCCGTGACCTCCGAAGCATCGTGGAGCCCGCCGCCCACAAAGCCCCCGTCGTCAACATCCGGTTACCCTCCTTCAGCTGTCTCTAGGGAGCAAAGGATGGATATCAGAATGATTTGAAGAGGCCAGCTGGTGCAGCGGACCTACGCAGAATTGCTGGGCCAGCGTCCCTGCTACGCCGTCCCCATCCTCGCCTTCAACGGCAAGAACGTATTCGAGGACGACGCCTGGTAACCTCTTCCTCAGCTCCCTCTGGCCAGACGAAGGTGAGAGTAGTTGTAGGCCGCGGAAGGTGGTGTGGAACGGCGTGGGGGGCTTGGACTGCGGGGGCTGGACGTCGGAGGGGATGAAGGGTTCAGCCTCCACCTTCAAGGCCGCCGCCATCGCGGAGGAGGAGGAGCACAGCTGCTCCGAGAGCAACATCCTCCTCTGCATCGAGGTTTCCTCTTCCTTGAAGCCCAAATGCAAAAGAAATCTCACTGCCTCATTGACAGCGTGACAATCCACGCTCTGTGGCAAGGCGGATGCGGGCTCGCCGTCTTTAGATTCATACTTTAGTTTTGTCTACTTTTCATTGATGCTTTTTTCGCTCTCTACTGCCCATTTCTCGTAGGCCAGAAGATGATCTCTGAAGCCTAAGGCAATTCTTCTGCACGGCAGCAAGACTCGCAAATCATCGGCCTGGCAGTATAAGCTGGGCGGACAAGCAGAGTGAGAGGGCGCAGAGTAACAGTTGGCGCCCCTCGCATCCAATCCAATCCAGCTGCGAACAGCAGGCTCCCACCATACATCATGCAATGCACATCCCCACTCCGCCCCATCCCCTCTCTACACCAGCTGCCTTTCACCCACTTCCATCCACTTTTTGACTTTCATCACCCCTTTCCCGCTTCTTCTCACAAGGCCTCCTTGGAATGGAGCTGGAGAAAGGGCGTGTCTGCGCTATGCACTCTGGGAGGTGGGGGAGGGGGTAGCTATAGCGGCCAAAAACTGGCGGCATCCCTTTCCCCCCTTCTCAGATGAGTGGGAAGGGGGTTGGGGTTGGGAGTGGGAAGTGAGGGGCTCTCTTTGTCCGGCCACCCTGCCGCACCCTGATGGGCTGTTGAGGCGGGCATCTGCTGGCGGAGGCGCGTCCTCTTTGTGCCCGCACTAAGCAGAGGCCCCAACTGCTAGCCCGACCAGTGGAGGTGAGCTGATGGAGGGCAGCAGTTCCCTGATGGAGGTGAACGGGACTGGAGTCGTCTACTCCACCGGAGCTGTCACGGCTGCCCTGGTTGCCTGCATCGCGCTCATCATCGTACCCTCTTTTCTCATCCCATGCCTGCATCTCTGAGACAATTGGGGGACTTAGGTGGGCGTATTGGGCAACCTGGCCACGGGGACTGCCATCAGTCTGTCGCCTAAGCTCCGTGCCTCTGCCACATCCGTTTTCATCCTTAGCCTGAGTAAAAGCAGAGAAATCTGTTGGTCTTGGGTGAGGATAAGGGGTTGAGGTGCCACGGATCTGCTGTTCTGCGCCTTCAACCTGCCCATACAGGCTGTGCGCTGGGCTCACGGCTCCTGGGTCCTCGGTTGCAATCTTCTTCATCCATTCATCGCAACTAAGATTTTTAACAAATTCGAATCATTATGATTTTTACCAATCAATTAATCTTTGGCCTAAAAGCCAAATGAAATCGTCTTGTGTAAAGTGAATTGGTTGAGGCTCGGCCTTGTGCACTCTGTTCCCGCTGGGCTTCTACCTAAATGTGGCGGCCTCCCTGTTCACCATGTGCGCCGTCACCATCAATCGCTACGTTCTCATCGCCCATTACACCTCCTACGATCGCGTTTACTTCCTACAGCCCATCCTTTCGCTCCTATCAGACTTCCTAACTGGCAGGTCTATCGGAGCTGGAGCATGGCCTTGATGGTGGGCTTTTGCTGGCTGTTCCCTCTGGGGCTGCTTTTGCCGACCCTGCTGGGGGCCTGGGGCCGCTTCGGTTTCCAGGCGGCCACCTTCTCCTGCACCATCCTCCCCGACGCCCACGGCTCATCGCCCAAGAAGTTCTTCTTCCTGCTCGGTCTGCCCTCTTCCAATTTGCATCTCTGCCTGGTGATGGGGAAAAGAGGCACTTTGAGGCTTCTTCCTGCCGCTGAGCATCATCCTGGCCTGCTACTGCCGGATCGGCTGGGTCTTCTGGCGCAGTCAGCGCAGCCTCGGCTCAGCGCGTTCTGGGTCTGGGCCTCATTTAGCCGCTGGGAAGACTGGAACTAAATGGGCCCGGAATAGGCGGGGCGAAGAAGGAGGTGAGGGGAGGACGTTGACTGCAATGGTGGCCGTCATTGTGGCTGCCTTTGTGCTCTTCTATCTCCCACTCATGCTCGCCAATGTGGTTCCTTGCCTCCCCATTTTGCACAACTTGCCTGAACCAAGGCGTAAAGCATTTATGTTGTACCATAGGCTGGCCTAGCACTCTGTGATCCCGCCAAAGCTTTTGATCTCGGTAAAACCAGAAAACTATTTAGATCGAAACCTATGCTCTTTCGCTATCGCCAGTTCAGGCACTTTGGCAAAACAAGACTTGAGAAGTTGTTGAGCTGGACGATGAGAATGCGTATCCTGACCTGCACGTGATGGCCTCCGTTCTTGCCTATGCCGCCGCCGCTGTGAACCCGCTCATCTACGGTCTCATGTCCACCCGGTATTCCCACTCTCACCATCCCCTCTGCCCCTCTTCAGTCACAATGCTCTCATTCCAGCTATCGCCAAGCCTACGCGCAAGTCTTCCGCCTTTTCTCACGGCGCAAGGCTCCAGCTCTAGGCACCAGCAACAGTCTGGTTGACCGCCAGAATGAGTTGGGCTATGGGATAATGGTGTGGCCTGGGGGTGCAGGTGACGAGCAGCAGCGGGGGTGGACGCGGCTCTTCCAGTCTCCCCCGTCTCTCCGACTCCTTCCATCA
>JASANA010002468.1:0-21299 GCA_030248095.1 Ptycholaimellus sp. GST1_10
TAATACAGAATAATCCAATTCATCCGATTTATGCAAAAACAGATTGTATTAGTGGCAGTTTTTCTTCACGCATGGAATTGCAGTCAAATGGCCACTTTGCTCGTGCGGCTGCAAAGACAACCCCTGCTCTCCGGAGAGGCAGGGAAAACTGCGCAGATGCAGCAGTACCGCTGCCAGCCAGCAAACACTAGAATGCAGTGAGCCAGCGGAGACAATCGCATGGCCTCTTTCAGTGGCAACTACTTCGCCACCTATGCTCAGGATCTCGAACAGGTCACTCCATGTCACCCCTTTGTTTCTTTCATTCCAACTAGGATGGGAACAGAAAGGCGGGCATCACTGAACGAAGAGCAGAGAGTTTGAGGGAACAGTGAAAGCACTGGTTTGACGGCGGAGGCATCTTTAGGGCATGCAAAGATGCTTCACTGCCTAGCCTTCCTTTTCTTTGCCCCAAGACGAGAGCGATTCTAATATTAATAATCCCATGGGACAGGACTGAGGAATGTTGTCTCATAAAACTACCCTCCTCTGTCCCGTCCCATGGGATGATTAATATTACCGGTGGGGGGGACGAAGTCTTCGCGGAAACTTTTTCATATTTTACTCAACAATGGGTGCATATATTTTGACGAAACTTGGCCACAATTTAGTTCTAGATATATTGTATGATGTCCTAAAACGGCGAGTAATTAAAGTAACTATTGACTCTGTGGCAGTCAAAATTGTAAAATCACTCCATTTCAGAAATTCCGAACCCTATGTTAAAACATACAAACTGCACCAATTTTTCAATTCAGCGCTGAGAGCTCAATAATTAATATTTTGTCACAAGATTATAGGGGTACAACGTCCACTATTGGGTGTACTCCTGTACCAGTTTTTATCTTTCTACAATAAACCTGTGCAGAGTTAACTGATAGTTTATTAAAAACCGCGAAGACTTCGCCCCCCCCCCGATAGAATGACACTCGTAGTGTCTCTAGGAGCCGTTCGATGCGGAGGACTTTGTGGAGCGGCTGGCCTGGCGTTTGACGGGCGGCGGGGATGAGGCAGTGCAGCCGGATCGTCTGCACAAGGCCTTCGAGCAGGAGATTGCCAACCTACAGATGCTCTCCGATCAGTACCAGGCCGGGCTTTCTTTCAATCCCCTATCAGAGGGAGAGGAGGGGCAAGGGTTTCAGGTGAAGATCCAGTCGCTGCAGAACCAGTGCCGGGAGGAGGAGGAGGAGTTCTTCGCCACGCTGGAGAAGCTGCAGGAGGAGAATGCGGCCAGCTTCAGTCGGCTCAAGGTCCAGCTCTTTCAGCAAATGAAAAGATTGATGGGTTATTTCGGTGGACAAAAAATTTGATTAAATTTTTTGCAATAATTACGAAATTTTGCAAAACAATTATTTTTTCTTTTGCTTAGAATATATTTAAGCATTTTGAGGCAAAATTATGTCAAAATTTTGCTTCCACTCTTCTCAGTCTGCACCAGAAAGGGGCCGGATGAGGGAGACACAAATGAACGGCTATGCCTGGACAATATCTTTTCCAATTTTATTAGGCTGCCAATCAAATTTCCGCCATATTTGAGGCAGCAATTTCTTCCTTCTATAGAAAGAGATCGGATGAAAGCAAGTTAGAATTGCTGGCAGGGCCTGGAGGGCAAGATCAACACGGTGGCGGCCAAGGTCGTCCACCTGGGCGACCAGCTGGAGTCCTTGAACAGCCCCCGCGCCCGCGCCCACGAGGCTTTCACGCTCATGCGCCACTTCAACGAATTCCTCGCCGACCAGCCCCTGGAGTCCGACGTCTTTCACGACCCCTACAGGGTGCAGTTCTTTTCTTCCACCCCTTAGTTCTAATCATAATTTAATCATTCGATAAATAAGTTATTATCTTTTTCACGATTACATTGGGTGCACATATTTTTATAGTCCCCAACTAGTTCTAATTCTAATTTGATAAATCAAGTAATTCAAATTTAATCAATCTAAAATATTTCTAATTTGATAAACCTATCATAATTCTAATTTATTTATTGCATAATAATTATAATTTATTTACCCTTTAAAACTTCTAAATTTTAAAAATCTTCTAAAATAATTATAATTTAATTATACTACAAAAAGTTTTATATTTCATTTATATATTAACAAGTATATGGCGCAAAGCGCAATAGGTGACCGCGGAGCGCATCCTTTATATGATACTATGTAACTCAAAAATCAAGTCTGTGGTTTCTCAACCAATTTCAAAAGTAAGCACAGATTTAGAATCGACATATAAGACTAGTGAACAAAAAAATCAACTCTTCTGTGCAATTCTCAAGACTTCAGGTACTACAGTGCAAAAACCGCATATTGCAATTTTCCAACTTTCTACCCAGAAAAGTAATGTTTTAAATGCTTCGGGACCAGTTCTACCCCTCCAGATATTCTTAAAATTTAATTACCTACAAGCAAAAAAAAGATTGTCCAAATCCATTGAGAAATCGCCATTTCTCAGCATACCCCATTTTTTAAAATTTCTACCCAAAAAAGTTATGTTTCTTATGCTCCGGGACCAGTTCCACCCCTCCAGATCTTCCTAAAATGTTATTACCTTTAAGCAAAAAAAAAGTTTGTCCAAATCCGTTGAGAATTCGCCATTTCTCAACATACCCCATTTTTCAAACTTTCTACCCAAAAAAGTAATGTTTCAAATGCTCCGGGATCAGTTCCACCCCTCCAGATCTTCCTAAAATATTATTACCTTTCAGGGAATAAAAATTGTCAAAATCCGTTGAGAATTGAGCATTTTACAGCATACCCCATTTTTCAACCTATCTACCCAAAATTTCAAATGCTCCGGGATCAGTTCCACCCCTCCAGATCTTCCTAGAATATTATTACCTTTCAGGGAAAAAAAAGTTTGTCAAAATCCGTTGAGAATTGAGTATTTTACAGCATACCCCATTTTTCAACCTTTCTACCCAAAAAAGTAATGTTTCAAATGCTCGGGGACCGCTTCCTACCGGCGATATCTTACTAAAACATTATTACCTTTCAGGAAAAAAAAAGTTTGTCCAAATCCGTTGAGAATTCGCCCGTTCCCAGCATTTCCAGAAATATATATATATGAGGACAAAAGTTGAGTAACCTCTATAGACCACGGAGCCATTGCCGCAGAGTTGCCGGGGGAACAGTTTCAGGTTTGGCGTGACTCATTTAAATCGCTGCGGGATCCTAAAATCGACAATGCTAAATTTTGAGGCAGTCCACACTCGCATCTCCTACACCTACGAAGAGATTGAGAAGCTCCTGCTGGAAGAGTTTGCCAAAACCTTCCGCATGGGCAACACTGTCAAGCTCAAGAGTCTGGCGCACATCCTGCACCAGTTCAAGGTTGCCTTCCTTATCCCATTTGGCGGCCAATAATCAATGCACCCAACGACTTACCCTTTTGCCAGGGCTATTCCCGTTGCACCAACACCTACGTGGAGATGGTGCAAATAGTTAGTGGGCAGGCAGGCTGTAAGAGATATAGAAGGATGAGAGGGCTGAAGGGTGAGTTCCGCAGCGGTGACGTGTTTGCGGACATGCTGGCCCTCTGCAAGAAGGCGGAGGGGCAGATGAAGGAGGTCTTCCCGGACCCGGAGGCCGTCATGGCCAAACTCGTCCTCAACCTCTTCCACGGCAAGATTCAGGTGTCTGGCCTCTTCGCATCGGCATCTTCTCATCCTCAATGTCTATCCACGCCCAGGACAAGCTGAACGAGCGACTGGAGAACTGCAGCGAGCAGGAGGCATATTTGAGCAGCCTCTACGACCTGTACGGCCGCACACAGCGGCTGGAGAGCCAACTTACTGAGGCTGTCAAGGTAATGGGAGTTGCTTTTGTGAATTTCCAATTTAGCGAAAAATATCTTATTTCTAATTTCTTTCATAAAACCAAATGCATGCTAGATTTGGAATTTTTGTTGCTTGTATTGATTAGTTTTTGTCCACAATTTTTTGTTTCAACTCCATAGGTGGGCAGCGATCGGGACTACGTGCCGGCACTCATTCGGGCCCTGTTCGCCAAGTACGTGGAGCCCTACATGTCCATCGAGATGAAGGTTTGCCTTTTTTCTAAATTCACCACTTTTTGGAGCCAGGGGGCTTGCAGTTCCTGGAGAACCAGTGCAGCAGCCTACTGCGTCACTTCTACGACTCCAAGGGGCACCAGAAGCGTCAGTTGTCGGCTGGCGGGTTTGGCCATTTTCCACCAAACTATCCAATACAAAGGACACGCTTATTTTACGCCAACAACAATTTGACCATCAGACAACAGCAAGAGGAGCAAAAGGGATGGGTTACAGAGTAGAGTAGGCTAGAGTTTCTGTCCATTCAGCTCATCCATTTTCACCCCATCTATACTCCCATGGAGCCAATTTACAGCAAAAAGCAAAAGTGGGGGGTCCAGAAGATTGATGGAATTCTGGGCAGAGGTTCAGTCTCCATCGATTCAGGCCACCCATTTGCACCACCAGGGAGCCAATGGACAGCCATAAAACCACAAGTGTGGGTTTCAAAGAGGGCAGAAGAGAAAGGGTGGGAGCAGAGCAGAGTCAGTCCATGATGTCCTGTCGGTCCTTGATGGCGTCCTTGAAGCGGTCCTCGAGGAGGGAGAGCTCGGCGATGAGGTCGGAGAGGGCGTTGTTGAGGGCGTCGGCGGGCGCCAGCTCCGGCTTCGTCTGCACCCGCAGGTGGAACTTGTGCTCCAGCGGATGCGGCACTCGGTAGCCCGCGAACAGCACTGCCGGATCTGCAGGACGCACACAGAGTCTAGGCCTCGGCACTATTTCTTGGCCAGCAGTAGATTTAGTCAAGCCTAGGCATAAGACTAAGCCTTAAGCTAAGCCTTTTCCTACCATCCAGCCCTATTCTCGCCTTCCATTTCGTATTCCTCAAAACATTTACTTTGATGACAAGCTTAGGCCTAGCCTTTAGGCCTTTAGGCTAAGTCTAAGCTTGTCATCAAAGTAAATGTACTGATATTATGAAATGGAAGGGGAGACGAGGGGTGGATGGGGAAAGCTTCCTAAAAAGGGGCCAAGGAGGAAGTCGCCTTATGAAGTTTCGCAAACCTGGCATTTCTTTACTAAAAGGCTTAGGCTTAGGCTTGAAAGGAGCAACCATGGTGACGCTGAATGACAGGTCAGGGTTTATTTAGGAATAGTGGCGCTTGGGATTTGGTTTGTGTAGTGAAGCTAACTCAAAATGGCCTGAATTTCCGTTGCATCAGGGAGACGAGGAAGTATGGAGGTGGGCGAGGCATGGCAGAGGGATAGATAAGGAGGTGTGGAGGAAGGCTCATAGATGAGGTGGAGTGAAGAATGAGGAGAGAACGAGCCTTTGAGTAGCTGGTGCTTGAGGAGGTTGCCCAGTGTGTGGTCCTCCTTGTGGATGGTGAAGATGGCGGCGTTGGGGACTTTGGTGTCCTTCTCCACGGTGATCTTCTTCTCCCCCTCGAAGAGCAGGAAGGACTCGAAAGCCGGCGGGGCGTTCATGGCTGCCCTGCTTTTCGCGATTGTCAGGGTAGATTTTGATTTGGAGTGATTTGTGAAAAGATGCGTTTGCGGGCGGCCAAAACTGCGCAGTTGCAGTGGGGCTCAGGGCAGGGCGCGTTCTTAGCCTCCTTGCATCCCTTGAGCGGGCCTCTCTTGTACCGGGCATTTAGTGCCTCTCAGCCAAAACCAACTCTACGATTCGTTCGGCAAAATCAATTCAGGCGACCTCGAAGCATGGAAATATAGATATCATAAAAAAACTAAAAAGGCGGACCATAAATCAAAAGAGACAAAGCAGAACTGGAGCCTGAACTGATTGAGGATGAGCGAGATGAAGCGGGACGTGACAGCCCGTCTCTTCACACCGGAGTCCTTCGGCGGGGAAAGCTTCATCTCCGAAGAGCTGGCCATCAACATCCTGCAGGAGACCAAGCTCGCCTTCCAGCGCTCCAGCCTGGTGCCCCAAAATTCTTCAAATATTTTTAAATTTTTTTAAAATTTCTTTAAATATTTTTTTTTTCAATTTTTCAGACAAACACTAAAAAAGCAGAGCAAAAACTGCAGCTGTCCGCGCCTGGGGATGAGGCGAGCAATGCGGGTGAGATTCTGGCCCTGCTGCTCAAGTTCCTGTTCGCGGAGCACCTGGAGTACGCCATCGAGCTTGCCTTTAGCAGTACGTTGCCTTTCTATTTTAAAATACTGCTACTCGCTTTGATTGCAGCCTTCCGCACATTTTACCGAAATCAACATTCTGTAAAGATAAATTTAGTGTCATCTTAGTACTAGATATATAGCCTTAAATCATAAACTTAACTCAGCTGGCATCTTGATCCAGTAATTAAATTTCCAAATTTACCAATTTCTAAAAAAGCATCTACAGTTGCACCAACGACAGTTCACAACAATTATTCGCTTCTAGACAACCTGCGAGGTACATCAAGTACAATGAGACCTAAATTCTGCTCGCATCTTGATCCAATTCAATTTCCAAATTCTTTCAGTTTCTAAAAAACAATGCATCATCATCACTTACTTCACATATATACCGATTCCTGACAAGGGTGCCCAGCGTATCTCCTATACTGAATCAGTTCACCTAATGGGAGCCTCACAGCAATTGCAGACATTCCGCTCGGCGACCTACGCAGTCAACCGGGCCTCGACTTCCTCACCATCGTCAGGCAAACCGCCGCCATCTGCCACCTCTTTGAAAAACAGTTCGAGGACTCCATCCTCCCGCTCCTTCGCACCTCCTCTGTCCATTCCCCTTCTCCTTTCTGGCAGGGGTCTCTGATGACAGCTAGGAAGGCCTTGAAGGTGAGGGAGAAGCTGAGCCGGGGGAAGGAGGAGGTGGTGGGGCGGGTGGAGGCCAAACTGAGCGCGGGCCTGGAGCGGCTGTTGGCGGCTTGTTTGGCCTACGCCAAGACCCTGCTATCTGAGCAGCGGAAGACGGACTTCCGCCCCGACAACGAGGACTCCCTCATCCCACTCTGCTCCAACGTCCCAGCCATTTTGCCATCCCTCACCCCCATCCTATCTTGTCATCTTGGATCTGCTACTTAATTCCTCTCAAACTTTTCACCAGCTAAGCAGGAGCTTGGAAACATTTTATGTAGAGGACAGTACAGTAACTGTACCTCTCATGAACAAGGAGTACAGTTTCAAAGCTCTACTGTCCTCTAGACTAAATGTTTCCCAGGAGCTTTGGGGACGTCCAATCCCTATCCGATTCAATCTTGTCCTCTTCTAAGCCCTACCCGATTTCGCTCAAACTTTTCACCCTCAACTCCTTTCTAGTCCTTTCCTACCCTCCTTTCTTTC
This sequence comes from Ptycholaimellus sp. GST1_10, assembly GCA_030248095.1. Lineage (NCBI taxonomy): Eukaryota > Metazoa > Nematoda > Chromadorea > Chromadorida > Chromadoridae > Ptycholaimellus > Ptycholaimellus sp. GST1_10. The sequence continues at coordinate 7,336 of JASANA010002468.1, forward strand.
TTGCAAACTTTTAACCCTTCCCACTGTAGACTCCAACGCCTGTCCATCCCTCCCCCCTCACCCTCTTTCTTTGTTTCTCCTACCACCCATCCCCTGCCCATTCCATTCCACCTTTCCCCCTACTCCTCGCCCTCCCCTCCAAACAGGAGCTTTGCAGACCTCCAAGAAGGTGGGGGCCTTCCTGGGTGAGACGGGGAAGCGCATCTCCGAGGCCGCGGACGGGGAGAATGGGCGAGCGGTCCTCTCCGAACTCGGCCTCCGCTTCCATCGCACCCTCGTGGACCACCTCTACACCTTCACCTTCTCCTCCACCGGTCCTCCCTTCTTTCTTCTCCCCTCTCCCTCTCCCAGGGAGCCCTGGCCTCAAAATCTCTGACTTTGAGGAGGGATGGTGCTCCTGTGCGACATCAACGAGTACCGTCGCTCCCTCAGCCTCGTCATCAAGGCCTCCAGTCTGGTGGGGCGACTGCTGGACGCTCTGCATGCTCTGGCCAATCTGCTGGTCGTGGTGCCGGAGAATCTGCGGGATGCCACCACTGCCGAACTGCTCGTATAGCATCTTTCTTTCTCCATGCTTTTAGTCAACCGTGGGAAATACAACTGAAATCACAAACAAGGTGATCGGTATGGGAAAAATTGGGGAGATGTCGGCTCTAGAGAAGGATGACATTGGCTTGAATCTTTGTCTCCTTGCGGAAACTCTTATGCCACAAAAGCTGGCATTTGCAGGGCGACGTGGACCGGTCTATCATCGTGAACTTTGTGCAGCTACGAGCTGACTACAAGTCTGCCAAGCTTTTCAACGAGTTCCGTTGATCAATTTCGTTTGTTGACACTGTAAAGGGCTTCTGAGTTATCACTTTATACCTTTATACTTCTACCGGAACTTATAGAAGCATCGATGAATGGTGGGATTATTTTATTGCCAAAAGAAACGGGATGCAATCTGGAAAATTTACAACGAAACACAAACAATATTCAAGAGTGCTTTTTGAATCATACTCTTGCATAGAAAGTGAGAGTTACTCTATGAGCAAAAGAATTCAGCATTATTGACCAGACTGCTCAGGAGGTTAGAATCGCAGTTCAGATAAACAACAAGGCACACCGAGCGTCAGAACTGAAGAACATGGTTAGTGAACATAAGCTCCAGCGTGTTCATATTTTGCTTAGTTCCAACCAATGTCACCATTTGGAAGTTATTCAGGAAATATTTCGACAACTTTTCGCTTTAGTCTTAGTTACAAATTTTTTCGAAATATTTTCAAATTGATACATTGGATGGAACTATCAACAAAATGTTTACCACCTCACAATCTCAGCTCAAATAACCAGCAAGGCACACTGGACCTCAGTACTAATGAAGATAGATGCAAAGTTGGTGATTTTTAGAACTAATTCCAAAAACAAGTATATGGCGCAGAGCGCAATAGGTGACCGCGGAGCTTCACAGCCCACAACTTCCCACACAACTTAGCAGCTTACAATTCCATGCCAATGCTCTTAATTTACATTTTAATGCTCATTTTTAATTTTTTAATACGAAAGAAAAGTTTGTCCAAATCCATTGAGAATTCGCCATTTCTCAATGTACCCCATTTTTCAGACATTCTACCCAAAAAAGTAATGTTTCAAATGCTCCAGGACCAGGTTCAAACCTCCAGATCTTTCTAAAATGTCATTACCTTTCAGGGAAAAAAAAGTTTGTCTAAATCCATTGAGAATTCGCCATTTCTCAGTATACCCCACTTTTCAACCTTTCTACCCAAAAAAGTAATGTTTCAAATGCTCCGGGACCGGTTCCACCCCTCCAGATCTTCCTAAAATGTTAATATCTTTCAGCAAAAAAAAAAGTTTGTCCAAATCCACTGAGAATTCACCATTTCTCAACACACCCCATTTTGCAAACTTTCTACCCAAAAAAGTAATGTTTTAAATGCCCCGGGACCGTTCCAACCCCTCCAGATCTTCCTAAAATATTATTACCTTTCAGGAAAAAAAAAGTTTGTCAAAATCCGTTGAGAATTGAGCATTTTACAGCATACCCCATTTTTCAACCATTCTACCCAAAAAAGTAATGTTTCATATGCTTCAAGATCAGTTCCACCCCTCCAGATCTTCCTAAAATATTATTACCTTTCAGGAAAAAAAAAGTTTGTCAAAATCCGTTGAGAATTGAGCATTTTACAGCATACCCCATTTTTGAACCTTTCTACCCAAAAAAGTAATGTTTCAAATGCTCGGAAACCGATTCCACCACTCAAGATCTTCCTAAAATTTTATTACCTTTCAGGGAAAAAAAAGTTTGTCAAAATCCGTTGAGAATTGAGCCTTTTACAGCATACCCAAATTTTCAACCTTTCTACCCAAAAAAGTAATGTTTCAAATGCTCGGAAACCGGTTCCACCCCTCCAGATCTTCCTAAAATTGCATTACCTTTCAGGAAAAAAAAAGTTTGTCCCAATCCGTTGAGAATTCGCCCGTGGACAGCATTTCCAGACATATATATATATATATATATACCTGAGGACAAAAGTTCAGTAACCTCTATAGACCGCGGAGCGGCCCTTCGGGCCGCTCCGCGGTCAAAAAATCCAAAAATTGTCGCCTTAGTTCCAAATTGATCCAATTATTGAAACTATAAACAATTTTTTACCACCTCACAATCTCAGCTCAAATAACCAGCAAGGCACACTGGACCTCAGTACTAATGAAGATAGATGCAAAGTTGGTGATTTTTAAAACTAATTCCAAAAAAATTCCAAAAATTGTCGCCTTAGTTCCAAATTGATACATTGGTTGGAACTATCAAAAAAATTTTTTACCACCTCACAATCGCAGCTCAAATGACCAGCAAGGCACACTGGACCTCAGTGCTGAAGAACACAGCGGCATGGTTGGTGAAGGTCAGCTTGAGCGTGTCCATCTTCTCAGCCTCCAACTGGCCTTCCTCGGGCAGGCTGAAGGCAGCCACGGCAAAGCGCGGCCGCAGCAATCGTCCAGCAGAATCCTCCAGGGAGTAGGCAATCTCTCCGCTCGTTCGGAAGCGCCAGAGCAGTCGCTGGCCACTGGCTACGCTCACCCGCAGCTCCTGGCTCCCGCCCGCCTTCACGAACACTCGCCTGCACACCTTTAGCATTGAGGAGTTTATTGTTTGCTATTGGTTGCATTAATTTGCCCTAATTTGGTTAAATGATAACAATAAAATAATAATAATTATTATTATTATAATTATTATTTTGTTTTATAATAATAATAATAATTATTATTTTATTGTTATCATTTAACCAAATTAGGGCACGCCATAAAATCAGTTCCATTATGCAAACATGAAAATCGGGATTTGGAAACTGGGTATATATTCCCAGAAATACACGAAATGTTATCATAGAGCTCCCAACGAACAGCCATGACCAAGTCCGTCAATGAATGGCCAACTGCATGGGCGCGGCTGAAAGATGATCCGGCCATAGTGAGCTGAGCTTGGCACCGGAAATCGGTTTTGCCGGAGGCAGCCTGCAAAATTGGGCCTTCAATAGTGCCTTCAATCAGGATTGAGTTTATACTGGAATAGGCTGAGCTCGCTGTTGACGGAAGGGGCCCGGCAGTGCCCCAGCAGCTCTGCACCAGTCGATACTACGGCCAGCTGAAGCTATTGGGGCCAGTTTAGACCGAAGGTGGAGGCGATTGGTTGGGGAGACTGGGCACTGAAGCTGGCTGATAGCTACTGAGGGTTAGGTTGGGAGCTTCGTTCGCTTTTCTAGAAGAGTTTGAAGCAGGCAGGGCATTGGAGGGAACCTTTCGATAGGTGTTCTCGTTCAGAACCAGCTTGGCCATGCGCCACAGGAGACCGATGAGGGGTGGCGGGTTGAAGATGATCATCTTGTGCAGGATTTCACAGTACCTCAAACGTTTCACAGTCCCTCAAAAGTTATTTTATAGGTACATTTATTCTGGGGTACCAAATCTGGCTTAGGTATACTGACTCTATAAACAGCTTAGGCTTAGTCAATAGAATCTGTACAGTGGCAATTGCGTAGGCTTCGCTTGCAAAGCCTTAAAGCTGGACTCAAACATGACCAATTAGTAAATTTACCCATGGTAAAAAATTACCCAAAAGTTTGCAGCTGTTTTCTGGGTGGGGCCAATGGGCGGGTAGAAGGATTGGCCAACCATTCTTGGAGCAGGGCCGTGCACAGCTTGCCGATGCGGTTGACGGGGGAGGCGGGGTTGGCGAAGTCCGCCAGGTTGCTCACGCCTGTGAAATCGATGACTGCCGTGATTGCCCAAGGCTCGCCCGTCTCTGCCTCCTGTTTTAGGGCCCACCTTTCTTGGTTCCTCTAAACTTACTAACGCCCTAAACTGGCAGCCAAATACAATTTGAGCCCTCAATTTTTGGCTTTTATACCTCCAAGTCAATATATCTTGAAAAGCGGCTTATTTTCTAGCAGTTGGAGAAGAAAAAAGAGACTGCTTTAAACTTACTACCCTCCTAAACTGGCAACCAAATAATATTTGAGCCCTCAATTTTTGGCTTTTATACCTCCAAGTCAGTATATCGCAAAATGCAGCCTGCTGTCCAGCAGCTGGAAGAAGCAGTCAAAGCCCGGCGAAACCTTGGCCAGCACTTGCTGCAGCAGGCACTCGCAAACAGCAAACATGAGGTGGAGGAAGTCAGAGGCGGTCATGGCAGTCAGCAGAGCAGCGTAGTCCATGCCCTCCATCCGCTGCACCACCACCAGACTCCGCTCCCGCTCATCCACCTTCCCAAATCCTCCTTCCTGAGAGGAACCCAAATTTGGGAAGAAGGGAGTGTACCTGGAGATTTTGAAGGGGACTGAGAGAGAAGTGGGGGAGCCAGGGCTCCACCTCGGGGAGGCGGAGGAAACGGTGGCTGAAGTCGGGCTGGTGGTAGCCGGCTGCCCGCCGATTCTCCAAGTAGGCGGCCAGACGAGGACGGATGGCGCCGAGGTTGCCCTGGGCAGTTGAGAATGGTGGGGGCCTGATTGACGAAGCATAGCGAATTTAGCTTTTGCTGTGATTTGGTGCAATTAGGGCAAAGAATTTGAGGTAAACTTGTAAAATTGGCCAACTGGCCTATGCTCGGTGATCTTTTGCAAAGCAAAGGTTCATTGATTACTGCATTCGAAAATACGAAAATAAACTTGAAATAATTTTTTTAAAAACCCTCAGAAATATCCGGCATAGACGTCTAAATGCAAAAAAACAGGATAAAAAGAAAAATAAAGGAAAAAAAATGTCTACGCCGACGAAACAATATTCGGATATTATCCCTTATTGTCCAATCAGCAGGAAATTTCGAATCAAACCCATAATATTTGCCCATTAGTTGGTATCCATAGAAATTCCAGCAAAACAAAATCAAATCAATCAAGCAAACCTTCCATCCGCGCCACCATCTCCCCAGATTGTAGGCCGTGTCCAACTGGTCTGGAATGCCGCCAGTTTCAGCAAAAGCAGCTCTAATTGCCGCCACACCTTCCGCGCTTGCTTCTTCCCTCCCCATTTCTGCCTCCTTCAATTTATCAGCCTTATCAGCCCTACACGCGTGGGCTCAGGAGATACACTATATGCCTGCCTAGCAAAAGTACAGCTGGTTGTTGCGCCTGGCAAAGTGTAAAGGGCAAGGTCTAAGCTGCCTGGGTGCGCGAGGAATGTTGAGAATTAATTGTAAGGGGAAACTGGATGTAGAAGCCGGGGTATTGAAAAAGAGCTGTCAGCGGATAAAGTGATCAGGAGGGCAACGTGAGAGAGTGGGAAGAGGGTGACTGGTTTTCTATCCGTGAACAAAGGGGGGGGGCTTGACAAATGTCTCCGAGTCTCCCCTCAGAGGCGGCGCACCGCATAAACAGCAACAAAATCCTTTGCTCAGTCGCTTTTTGTAACTGGAACTGAAAAAATGAAGTTTTCGAGCCAGATTAAAAAAACTATTATTTTTTTTCTTCTCTCAATTATCTGAGCGACAGCAGCAGAATATACCGGCGGATTCAAAGCTGGCAGACGTAAACTATTGGCCAGCCTTTGTTGAATGAAAATTGGACTCAGACAATCCATTGTGGGGCCGGAAAGATGAGGGCCATATGAAAGGGCCCCATGCATTGGGGCCTGGGCCTGAACGAAAGGAGGAAGTGAAGTGGCGGATGTTGTGTCCCCCCTTTTCCCCTGTCTTCCCTTCAACTCCACTCCAGAGACCTCATTCTGCTCTCCCCTTTGGCCTAACCTCATGGCCCTAATTCCAGCCCATGTTCTTTTAATGCCTGCTTTTGATCCTACCTTTTGGCATCCTACCTTTTGGCATCCTGACTCTCGATTCGTTCTTCAGTTGCCAGGTAAAGGACAGATGTGAGTTTCCTTTCAGGTCTCATTCATCAAGTCTTTGTTTTTTCCTTTTTTCAATTCTGTAAAGTTTGGACAATGTTCATACGGGATTAGCGGGCGGATAAGGGCTGGCCAATTTATACGGCATGGCGGCCAAAGTGCAGTTAAGTCTAGTCTAGCTAAGTCCAGTGTTAAAACTTCTTCTGCCATCCAAAACCTGCGGGCACCATCCGCCACCAAAATCATGATATAAAAATGCCAAAAAATCTAAAAGTACTAGATACTTTTATTTCATTTTAAACAAAGTTTTCGAAGAAGGTCAAAAGTATCAAAAAGATGCTAATAATAAAAATATTTTTTTATATATTATTTCTCAACACTAGATACTTTATTTGAACAATTTGGTAGCACTTTTATTTTTATAAATGTTTGCTACCTTTTTCTTTCTTTCCTTTTTTTAAAATTTTTTTTTTGAAAACATTTTTCTTTAATTTTTTTGAAAAACACATAGCAAGCATAATAATGAAATCAACAAAACGTAAATCTAAATTTATACTGGCATTAAATTGGCACAACAAAAGTCAAATGATAATTGAGCCCAATTGGAGCAGGAAATGGCAAGCAATACATGTAAGTAGCAATGAAGAGAAAATCAAAACTATAGAAGCTAAATGCCTTTTTCACTCAAACAGGATCACTGTATTTCAAACATAACTTCTGCTAAAGCCATCGCAAGCTTAGATATGTCACTAAGATAAGGAGGTTGAACGTTGTCTTCACCGTACCAGAGGCAACATTATCCTGGCTTTTTTCTTCCGAAATCATGGTTGGAAGCGAAGTGGCTGGGTTGGGTGTGCTCACATTTCGCAGTTCGCCGTCCATTACCTACAAACAGCAGCCTCAATTACAATTCCACAAGGGCCCAATAGATATTTTTCAAAATGAGACTGACAAAGACCATGAAAATGTTCACACCATTTTCATTCACCATAAAGCTGCTTTCAAGACACTGTTCCCTGAACTGCTACAAATTTACCTCTGCTCTAGTCTCGGCGAGTGCCTAGCTTTAGAACACGGTCCTATAGATACATAAGCCGATTCTCAAAAATTCCTCAAAAAAACCCAAAAAATCAAAATTTTGCAAAAAAAGAGACCTGGCAGGTGCCGGCAGTCAGGCAAGACGGCGGCGGACCCTCGCTACACTGCCAGCACTCGGCCCCCGGCAGCTGCTCATCGCTGTAGGCGCTGCACTGACGCAAGTAGGCCGGCACTTCGGAGCAGCCGCTCAGACAGGATGCCTGCGACCTCAAAAGCAGCCAGGTGGGATACAAATTTGTGGCCCTCTCGGCAGTTCCTGATCTTTGCCGCAAAAAGGCCGTTTTTCAAACTGTCTCAGTCTCACTATACTAACTAATATATTAACCTAATATATTGCGGCTTAGGCTTAGAATTAGGCTTAGAATTTAACTTAGGCTTAGAAAGAGTTGGTATATTGAAGCTGAGACTTTGAAATATGGCATTTTACGGCGAATACCTGGAGTCCTCCCAGCTGCTCCTCCTGCCCCGCCAAATTGCTTGATTATCTTTCCCATCGAAAACCAATGATCTAGTTCTTTCTTCTCCCCCTCTGAGAGAAACTGGGGATCAATGAATAGCCAATGATAGAAGAAGGGGAAGGGAGCGAGGAAATGGGCCCCTTACATCCAGCAGGCGGAAGAACAGTGCCAGTTGCAGTGCAGACGATGCCTTGGCAGGATGGACTCCACATCCATATCGTAGACTGGTCGAAGGCAGCGCCGCCCTCCGCACTCCTTCACACAGCTCTCCAATCCGTTCCACCTGGCAAGGATGCTCAGAGCTCCATTCCGCCAGCTGCAGTCCCTCACAAGCCCCTGGGGCACTTCTTGGGGTTGCCTTTTGGGGGCCTGATCAGAATTTATGGGAGAGTGAAGAGGAGCAGTCAAGAGAGGCTGGCGCACCCTTCATCGGCATCGTCGCAGATGCACTGGTAGTCCTCCTGTCCGCTATCTTCACAGGTCCCCGTGGCACAGCCGCTCTCGCACAGCTCCTCAAGCCCGTCCATTTAGTGCCAAAATTTCCCCCATTCACCCCCAGCGCAACCGTTTGCATACAGTTCCTGCTGGTATGCCCAATTTCCCTGGCCCCAAATTCCCAACTCAAACTCTAGGTCCGGCCCACTAGCATCAGAAGAAAGTCACTAGCCTTGCGGAAGGAGAGGGAGTCGCACTTGCCGAAGCCGCCCTCTGCCAGCTCCTCCGGCGTCCCGTCCGCATTCAGCATCCCAGAGCGCCTGCCAACCAATCTGGATGGCTCCCATTCCATAGGGGTACAGTGGCAGGCAGAGTCTTTGTTAGAACTTTTGTCCTTTGCCAGGTACGGGCGAATTTTAGTGTTCTGTATCTGTGCTGTCAGAGGCGCTGAAAGTACAGGTCAGTGGCAGGCATATACTGAAGTTTTTTTCAAGCAACAAAATCAGAATTTTTCCAACTTCCCCCCTTACTGTCCCATTCCCAGAGTACCCCAGAGGTGAGGGCTTACCGAATGCACTCGCAGCGGGCGCAGAGAGTATCCAGGTTCGCGCTGCACTCAAAACGGTAGTCCACGCGACGGCCGTGCTTCCGCATGCTCCGTGCGCACTCCCGCTGGCACCAGCCCGCCATGGAGGACAGACAGGCACCGCCCAGGCCCTCAAACTCCCCGAAAGTGGACATTTTTAGGGAAGCAAAATTTGATTAAAAGAGGATTTTGGGTGTTTTAGAGAGATGCTTGTTAAGAGAGTTGTGTTTAATTAGTTTTCTAAAGATTATTAAAGCCATTGCTCAAGTTGTCCATTGCCCAATCGTGATTTGCTCAAGTTTTTGGTCGGTTTGCAACTTTCTTCAGCCACAGAATGGCCATTGACACCAGGCCGTTTTAGAAAGACTGACGAATGCCCACTTCAGACCTTCTTTCATGACAGTGTGTTTGGAAAATTAAAAAAATGAAAATAGCTGGAGCTTACCTGCTCTGCTAGTATGCTGATGGGGATCAGGATGAGAAGAAAAGGCATGATTTGAAGCCGCATGGCCAGAGTCTCCACCTGGACTACCTTCAAAAGAGCACTGAGGGAACAGGCTCAGAAGGGCATTAGCATCACAGCACACTGCTTTGGCTTCAACCTACCATCTGAGTCACAGCAGCCCCATCCGCTTTCCTCAACCCCAGCCCACCCTTAGTACATTTTGCCCTCCTCGGTGCCTACACCTCCTATTTAGAGTCTTGGATGATGGAAACCATCATTTACTCTAATTGAGATTTGGAGCTGGCTAGTGATTGACTGGCCTGGGCTGCGAAGGGAAAAAATGTCAAACAAATGGCTGGAATGAGATGCAATTGCGGCAGTGATTGAAATGAATACGCAGCGCCTGTAGAGTTCAAATGAACTTTGGAAAAGCCTAAAACAGGCCACCCAAAGAGGCAGTGGAATGTGGCAGAAAAAGGGATGTATTGTGTGCCTTCTGCCCTTATCTAAAGCGCTGTCCTTGGCCACTTCCCTTCGCGCTCTCTGGGCCTGTTTGGCTTCGTCACACACTCGACAAACACTTCGCCTTACCTATGCCTCATCCAGCCATTGAGTCAAAAAATCGCAGCTCAAAAATTAAAAAGAAAGGAGACCCTGAAATGGGCTTGTTTTTTCTTCCACCCTGCCCGGGTGGTCAGGTCAAGCGGGCGTTGGAATATTAGCACCTATTTTTGGCATGTGTGCACGAGGCACCTCTGTATTTTGCTCTGCTGGTAGGAGGTCCTGAGCGGGATATTTTTCAAGGCCGGGATCAGAATATGTCAAGTATTTGGATCCAATGGGGGATGAGAATCACTGGGATTGACGGTTGCCCAACTCTGTCTCGGCCCAGGAACAGACTTTTTCGATGGAGTAGCGCCGTTTGGCCTCCTCTTTCAATATATCCGGGCACTCCTTCGTCTCAAAATGCATTCAATCATAAAAATTTTAATTTTAATTTTTTTTTCAAGTTTTCTAGTTTCAAATATTTTCAAGTTTTATTCCCAAAAAATTTTGGTATAAGCGCAAAGCTTTATAATTGAAGGTTTCATAAGAAGAAAAATGTTGATGCTTTATGTTAACGCTATACTTCCTAACAAATGCTGCAGGAAAATATATTGACTTGTACTTTATTGCGGCATAATTTTTCAAATCAGCAAGATCAATGAACGATTCGCAGGAGATGTGAAAAACTCACCTGAAAGAGCTCGTCTACACAGTAGTAGCAGAGGCCCAGAGGATCGTACTGCAGTGGTGCGTAGCCTAGGAAGATCAACGCCCAGCATCAGAGCAAGCATTTGCAGTTTCCTTTTTAGGCCTATGAGAGAACTGAACAGGTTCCAGCTGTAGGCATGGCTATGAGACCAAATATGAACCCGAATACACCCTGATCGCTCCTTGCTGAGTGTTCTCTATTCAACCAAGCTCTGGTCAAATTCTAATCTGATGACTGGGGAGCATGGTGATGGAAATGGGCGCACTAACTCCCGTCCGCATTGCAGATGGGCAGGATGACATCCTTGTTTCCGACGTTCTTCTCCCGATACTCCCAGCAGTTGAACTGACGCGTTGCTGCACCCAATCATCTGCTCACCCCTCATGTAACCGAATAGGCCCTACCGCAAGTTTTGTTCAGCTTTTGCTGCTTTCCATGGTGACCAAATTTGACCACTTAGCTCATTGAAAAGCATTTTCGCTTGAACATATATTGAAAAATTGTAATCGGTTATTAAAAACTGAAGGAAATTAAAAAACTTAAAAATTTAAAGCGATTCAACTTGGCAGGGTTGCCGCATAAATCCTGTAGTGGCTATGTAGCCCTACTCCCAACTGGAGATTAACCAGTGAAGTAGTCCCCGTAGGAGAGGCAAGGCAAAGCCAGGAGAAGTAGGAGCGTGGACATCATTCTGTCGTTGTCTGAGTTCTGTTTTGTCCTTTCGCTGTTTAAATAGTGCCCTTCTAATAGTCTGTCTGGGGCAAAATTTGGTTTTTTGGCAGTGAACAAGTCTTCATTTTCTGCTGACTGGTTGAAAAATGGAAAGTGCTTGAAGCTTTCGGGTTATAAATCCACATTGTACCACACAGCGGTTGCTAATTTGACCATCACTTTTGCGGCTGTTCAAACCAAAACCAACCGAAAGAAAAGCCAGAACTTTGTTGAACGTGTGCATTAGCCATGAATAAACTACGCTACTTACCGCTGCCCTTTTCGAACGCAAAATTGCCAAGTTCTCTGCTGACAAGGGCAGTCAAAATAGCACCACATTGCAAGCTAACAAAAAACAACAGAAGCATGCAGCAAAGAGCATGCAAGAGCGATTTCCAGCATCAGAATCAGAGCCGCCAGAGCCAGAGCGGCAAAGAAGGTGCTTGTCTTGGCCTGTGGAACTTGGCTCAACATTAGTTGACCCACAGCCTATCGTAAGCATTTCTATGGTCTCATAGCATCATCGTATTAGAGGTGAAAACTTAAAAATAAATCACTACGGCTAAAGTTTGACGTCAAGACGAAGCCTTAGACTAATTTTGACCTTTTCTTTGGGCCCATATCAAAGGACTTACCGGAATTGTCCCCGTCATTGGGTCTACTCCACCCAAGTTTTAATCAAGCTCACTTTTTCGTTAGTTTTTCGAAAAAAAATTTTACATTGCATAAAAAAAGTGCAAAAATCAAAGAAAATTAGCAAATTTTTTTTTAAAAATTATCATTTTCGTGCATCGCGCTCGAAAATTTTTGAAAATTAGCTTTTGTAGATATTTCAAAATAGACTCTTTAACGTTTAAAACCGGCAAAATAATGGGCTACTGTTGACTTTTTCGCGAAATTGTTTTGGCCTTTTTTATCTGAAGTCTGAGGGGGGAAATTTTCCTTTTCCGAAAATTTACGGGGAAGATGTCTCTCTATTCCCCCCCCCCCAATCCGCTTTTGAAGCCAAGTCTGCCAAGCCTGTTCTCTGGTTCCTTATGACGCTTCAGAAACTGACATTTATTTCCAAAAGGCTCAGGCTTTTCTTAAAGCACCATGTATAGTGACGCTGAGAGTCATTTAAGAATAAATAGTGGCACTGAGTGCCAATTCATATATAGTGATGCTTGTTTTCGATTTGTGTGGTGATACCAAAGATACCTCTCAAAATGGCCTGAATTCGTTGAGCCGAGGACTGGTCAATCCAGGAAACTGATGAAAGTGATGCTGGTCCTGATCTTGTCCGCACTTCTGGCCCTGAGCACTGCTGAGACTGGCTCCAGCAGGCACAAGCAGCAGCTGAGCCCAGGCAGCCGCGTCCTGGCCTGCTGGTTGGCCAAGGTTACTCCCACCAACTGCACGCATTGCCTTGCAACTTCAGCTTTGCATCATCCATCTGAGGTCAGGGCGTTCCCGGACTTTTCTAAAAATAGCACTTTTTTTTAAAAAATTGCCCTCAAAAATGCTAATTTTAGAAAAGTCCGGGAAAGTTCTGGAGGGCTCATCATCTATGGCAGTCTCTTATGAAAGACCGGGCTATCCGAATGGTCTATCGGATCGGGAATTGATTGCTGCAGGTGGAGGACAGGCGTGGCCTGACCTGGGAAGGCGGTCCCTTGGAGGACCTCGACTGCGCTGGCGTCGTCAACTGGGCCCAATGGCAGCGACAGGAGGATGCCCAACGACTGCCCCCCTCCTCCAGCCCACAACCCTCCACAACCACCCAGCAGCCAAGACGCCCGCACTGCCCCGTGTGGGATCCAGCCGATTTCACCTGCGGCCTCCACCTCCTCTACCAGCTACACCCTACGCCCACTCCCGCGTAGCATTCGTGATAGGGGGGCTAGCGGTTCTGTAGAGTAGCCCCTTGCTTGTAGCATTCAGAAGACAACAATTATAACTGGTACCATCGGCAAGCCAAATGTGGGTCTCTTTTCTCCAAATTTTGTAATCGCCTCGAGCAAAAAGTCAAGGAAATACATCTACTACTAGTGGAATCTGCTGCTTGGACAGTTGCATTTTGTTTTTAGCGCGCAGTTCAGTGTCTCTTTCCATGCACGCCAAAAACAAAATACAGATGATGCAGCAGATTCCACTAGTAGTAGATGTATTTCCTTGACTTTTTGCTCGAGGCCATTACAAAATTTGGAGAAGAACCCCACATTTGGCTTGCCGATGGTACCAGTTATTTCTTCCACTTTTAATATAGTATAAAATGTATAAATAAATTTTTTTTTAAATATATAAAAAATAATTAAATAAAAATAAACTCATTAAAAAATATAACAAACATAAAAGAATCGAAAATATACTAAGATATTATTGGATAAAAAATAAATAATAAATAAAAAAACTTATTCAAAATATATAACAAAAAGAAAAGATTCGAAAATCAAAAATACAATTCAAATTTTTTTGGCAAACACATATTGGGCTGGCGCGAGCGAGCGTTAGCGAAGTGTCAGCGCCCAGCCCCTCTTTTCGACCCAGGTGTATGTTTTGAGGGTTTATTGCTAGATCTTAATTTTGATAAGGCTGCTGCTCGTCACAGAATGCTCCAATTGCTCTAATTCTTTCACCAGTGGAACGAGCAACATC
>JASANA010002469.1:0-16493 GCA_030248095.1 Ptycholaimellus sp. GST1_10
ATCAATATTTTATTAATAATTAGTATTAAAGTTCAATTAAACGAGTTGTCGCATATCAGCGTGTCTCTATGTGTTGCATAGTAGAAAGTAATTTGAATGCGTGTAGATTTATGCTTTTTCTCATGCATTCAATTATGATTTTTATGCTTTTTCTCTTTCATTCATAAAATTTTGCTTGATATTAATGTTCTGGAATTCTTAATAAGTCTTTCAAACATATAAACCACGTTACCAAGAATTTCCTGAGCCATTTGATTTGGTCCTCCGCTTGCTCAGGGTCGACTTGGACACAAGGGCGATTTCTGAGTGGAGGCTGATATTTCAATAAGCTGTCAAAACATCGGCGCGAGATGAGGTCACCCGCAGAGAGCTTCAATGTAAGCCCAGCTCAAACTATCGGCCAGCTTATTTTCGCAGTAGAGTCGAAACTCACACCATTCACTTTTCATAGAAATGTTGGAGCATCATGGACAAAAGCTGTCTTTGAGACCTCTGGCCTCTAGAGTCAGCTCTTCAGCAAGCTCAAAAAACTCCCATCATCATGCTCTACTTTCAGTAGAGGATGAACAAAAGGAACAGCGAAAGGATCATTAGGTGAAGGTTGGTCAAAAACGGCCAAAAATTGGCCATTTTTCGACCTCTCAGCACATAATGGGCTATATCTCTGGAAGAAAGCGAATTGGCACAAACGGTTGTCATTTCCAGTAATGCCATACCCAAGTCCTTCATCCCCTTGTTTCCCACTCAGCCAGCATTGCAGAATCAGCTGTACTGCCTTTTCATTTTATGTCAAAAAGAGACGCTCTTCCCTGAATGCATGATGTTGCAATAATTCTGCGAAATACTGTAAGAATGGCAATTATTCGATTGCATAGTTAGGAAAGAAGAAAAAAATGGCAGCGCTTCTCTACAATGGCTGCGGGGATAGGAAAGAGGAGCCAGGCTGGTTGCAGCAGCCACCTAGATGACAGGCGGCAACTTGGGCAAACTTTATCCCCGCCCAATCCCAACTCTATCCCAACTGCTGGCCCGACCTTATGGTTGGCCCACTTTCTACGACTTTTACAAAAGGTCGCATGAGGTTTATAGCTTAAAGAAAGATTAGGGGCTTTTGGCTCTGTAGCTTTTTCACCAGAGCTCAGATTTTAGATAAAGAAGGAGAAAATTAGCGAAATGCCAGCAAATATATTGAAATAGACTGAGCTGAAACATTAAAACAGCCAGGAACCCAAGGGGATAATTGATCGGCAGGCATGGCTATAAAGCAACCGTTGTGTTCATACGTAGGCATGCACTGAAGCTCAATCTGCTGGCTGAGTGGGACCCGGTGGACTTTGCTTCTTAGCCACCTTGGCAGATGCCAGCCTGTTCAACCTTTTTATTGCCGCCAATGTCATCGATTGCCTCGACAAGATCGATTCCTTACTGCAGACGCTGGAGAGGTGATGGCGAATGGATGAAGCGATAAATTTAGCTGTAAGTATTTTTTTAGCAATAAAAAAAGTTTAGCAGGTCTTTTTAGCCTCTTATCTTCTGCAGGACCAAATATGGTGGAAAAGAAAGGCTAATTTCAGGCTTTAGGGCAACTGGCCGTTGTGATTCGTCTGTGGAGGAGGAGATTGAAGATTTTCTTCATAAGCAGTCCATCTTCTTCCGACTGGCTCTGCTCCGGTCCGTCCTAAAATTCAACGGTGCAGCTCAGAACAAATGTTCTTTGCTGGTCTTCTATTTAGAACATTCACAAACTATATCTGAGAACTTGTGTCACTAGAATCCTAGAGAAGGAGAAAGAGCAGATGACAATTGGAGCAGATCCAAAGGAAAGTTTTATCCATGCATCAATGTTCAGCCACTATAGCCTCAACAAATCCCTTCTTTGAAACATCAGCTTTGGACGCCCAAGAAAGACATAATATGCAGTCATAAAGGCTCAAATGGAATCAGGTCGGTGCTGCTGACTGCTGCGGAGGCGGTGAAAGGACAGTCAGGTTAGGTGGCGAAGTCTGTATCGAGAAGTAGGTGAGGCGGCTGCCAGGGATTCCGACTGGTCTCTCTAGTATGCCCAGGTTTACCCAGGGCTCGTGTGTTTCATAATTTGAGTAAAGCAAAGAGAAAAGACGAGTTCAATAATGTGGAAATTATTTGATGGGGACGACACTCAGTTTTTAAAATTACACGACAGGAGATTGATTTTTGACCGCGGAGTGGCCCGAATGGCCGCTCCGCGGTCTTTAGAGGTTACTCAACTTTTGTCCTCATATATATATATATATATATATATATCTGGTACCATCGGCAAGCCGAAAGTAAATCTCTTTTCTCCCTAAAATCGACTGCCCCGAGTGTAAAGTAAAGGAAATTTTCCTACTACTAATGGAATCTGCTTGTGGGGCATTTGCATTTTGTTTTCGCGCGCAGTTCCAAGGCTCTTTTCATGCGCGCTCAAACAAAATGCAGGTGACACAGCAGACTCCATTAGTAGTAGGAAAATTTCCTTTACTTTACACTCGGGGCAGTCGATTTTTGGGAGAAAAGAGATTTACTTTCGGCTTGCCGATAGTACCAGATATTTCCTCAACTTTTAATATGCAACATTAAAAAAATGCTTCTGGTAGGATTCGAACAAATGCCTAAGCCCATAAAAAAGGTACAAAAACTTAAGTCAGGGTTAGGAATCGAACCCAGTAGACACAATTAACAGGTCAACTGTTCCAACCACTACACCACTGGGTTTTAATGATAGGATAAAAGACTGAGGTATTATGGATAAATGAATTATTCCTGTCCAAGGACCCGGGGTGGGAGCGTGGGGGATAAAATGAATACCTACACCCGTTCATTAGCAGATGCGAAGGAGCAGCAGGAGCAGCAGCAGCAGCAGAAGGAGTTCGTACGGCACATAATTTTGTCAATTTCACATTCAAAACTGAATTTTTCTGTGATTTTCTCATGAGAGCAGACTAATTTGAGGGCGTTCTTTCCAATGGAACAAGAATTAAAACGACTGGGTTAGCGTGTGGTGAGCTAGAACCTTATCAATTTTAAGATCTAGCATTGACCCTCGAAAATTATGACACCTGGGGCGAAAAGAGGGCCTAAGCGCTGACGGTCGCTACGCTCTCTCGCGCCAGGCCAATATATATATAAAAGGTACCATCGGCAATCCGAAAGTAAGCTCTTTTCTCCCAAAAATCGACTGCCCCGAGTATAAAGACAAGGAAATTTTCCTGCTACTAATGGAATCTACTTGTGGGGCATTTGCATTTTGTTTTCGCGCGCAGGTCCAAGGCTCTTTTCATGCGCGCTCAAACAAAATACAGATGACACAGCAGATTCCATTAGTAGTAGAAAAATTTCCTTGTCTTTATACTCGGGGCAGTCGATTTTTGGGAGAAAAGAGCTTACTTTCGGATTGCCGATGGTACCTTTTATTTCCTCAACTTTAAACATGCAAAAATAAAATTATATGATAAAAAATTAAAATAAAATTATAAAATTATTATATATGTCAAATATATGTCCTTTATTTCTTATATTGTTGGTAATATATTTAGTTAAAATTTTATTAGATCAAATGATAAATGCTATGGAAAGTTATTAGCAAACTAAAAATAATTGAGAAATTCCTTGGCATATACTTGGAGCAATCGATTGTGGGAGAAAAGAGCTTTCTTTTTGACCTGCCGATGGTACCAGTAATTTCCTCCATCTTACGAATACAAAAATAAAAATGTACGCATGAGAAGGATTCGAACTTGCCTACTTCATCCAGCTGCCCAATCGCTTACACCACTAAACCACTGGTGCATGCGGCTCTCTAGTTTAACTGAAGGATTATGATTAAGTTAGTATTGCTCGAGTAAAGGGCTGGGGGGATCGAATGAATACCTACTCTCGTTCATTAGCAGATGCGAAGCAGCAGCAGGGCAGCAGGGCAGCAGGAGTTCGGACGGCAACTTTTTCTTTAATTTTCTCCACAAAATACTTAGAATTTGGGGCTGTTCTCGCGAGTTTCGACTAATTCGTACATGCTCTTTCCAATGCAATAAGAATTAGAAAGATTGGTTGTTCATAGCGGCAGCTGGAACCTTATCAAATTTAAGATCTAGCATTAACCTCTAAAACATACACTTGGGTCGAAAAGAGGGCCTGGGCGCTGACGGTCGCTGCGCTCCCTCGCGCCAGGCCAATAAATGGTACCATCGGCAAGCCGAAAGTAAGCTCTTTTCTCCCAAAAAAACAATTGCCCCGAGTGTAAAGTCAAGGAAATTTCCCTACTACGAGTGGAATCTGCTTGTGGGACATCTGCATTTTGTTTTCGCGCGCAGTTTAATAACTCTTTTCAGGCGCGCTCACACAAAATACAGGTGACACAGCAGATTCCACTCGTAGTAGGGAAATTTCCTTGACTTTACACTCGGGGCAATTGTTTTTTGGGAGAAAAGAGCTTACTTTCGGCTTGCCGATGGTACCATTTATTTCATCAACTTTTAAGATACAAAAATAAAACTCATTTTTGTTATTCATTAAAATCATTTTAATTTTAATGTATGTGTTTAATGTATATATGTTCTGTTTTTATTATTGTTCTGTATTTTTTTCAATTTAAGACAGCCTTTTTGAGAGGTGTGAGAATTTTTATATGGCTGAGCACAAAAATTTTTGACCCCCCATTTTGATGATTGGATCTGAAAAAGGGGTTAATTTTATATTATGTCCTAGAATGGGAGCGTTCAAAATGCCTCCGCTGGCTCACAATCGCTAATTGATTGAAGGTAGGTCGGCGCAGTAGGTCAAATACGTGATTTTCAGACCCGCGACACAAAAATGGAACTAGCAAGCTCAATACTCAATGAAATCCGTAAATTCCAACTGTATGGCAACCCTATAGACCTTAGGTGTTTAGTGACACCTTTTAACTACAGATTTTTCAAAACTTTTTAAATGCAAAATCTGACCAAAAATGAAAATCACGAAATATCAAATTTTCATTTTTTTCAAAATTGCTGATTTTCTGTGCCGTAACTACCTAGGCCAGCCTCAAAACTAGCATTTTCGTACTCTCCGTGAAATTTTGGTCTAGAAAATGCCTCATGTTCTCCAAAAAACTGCTGGCCCATTATGACTTTGCTCTGATTTATGTGGCCTCCTCTAGATATGCCCCATGTTATAGCATAGGGCACTTAAGGTAAGACAAAATTTTTGCACTAAAAAACTTCCTGCTCATCAGGAAAACAATATTGCTCAATTTCCTCTTATGAGCTAACTACCTTAAGCCTTACGCAGGTATTTAGCAAGAAAAATTGCTGGGTTTCCGTTTAAATTTATGAAAAATTATCCAAAGCATGAGGGCAGGTCAAGAATTAGCCCTATGCTATAACATAGGGCAAAATTGAACAAAAAATTTTGGGTCTTGAATTTTAATTCCAATGGCCTAAATCGATTCTTTAGCCTCAAATACACCGAAAAATATCATTTTTGTGCCCAAATTTAAATTATTTGGAAATTTGACTTTTTCAAGATTTTTGGCCAAATTTGTCCCAAGCTAAGGAAAAACTCAAAATAATGAGATTTTGAAATAATCTAAATTTGGGCACAAAAATGATATTTTTGGGTGTATTTGAGGCTAGAGGATCGATTTAGGCCATTGGAATCAAAATTCAAGACCCAAAATTTTTTCGTCAATTTTGCCCTATGTTATAGCATAGGGCTAATTCTTGACCTGCCCTCATGCTTTGGATAATTTTTCATAAATTTAAACTGAAACCCAGCAATTTTTCTTGCTTAGTACCTGCGTAAGGCTTAAGGTAGTTAGCTCATAAGAGGAAATTGAGCAATATTGGTTTCCTGATGAGCAGGAAGTTTTTTAGTGCAAAAATTTTGTCTTACCTTAAGTGCCCTATGCTATTACATGGGGCATATCTAGAGGAGGCCACATAAATCGGAGCAAAGTCATAATGGGCCAGCAGTTTTTTGGAGAACATGAGGCATTTTCTAGACCAAAATTTCACGGAGAGTACGAAAATGCTAGTTTTGAGGCTGGCCTAGGTAGTTACGGCACAGAAAATCAGCAATTTTGAAAAAAATGCAAATTTGATATTTCGTGATTTTCATTTTGGGTCAGATTTTGCATTTAAAAAGTTTTGAAAAATCTGTAGTTAAAAGGTGTCACTTAACACCTTAGGTCTATAGGGTTGCCATACAGTTGGAATTTACGGATTTCATTGAGTATTGAGCTTGCTAGTTCCATTTTTGTGTCGCGGGTCTGAAAATCACGTATTTGACCTACTGCGCCGACCTACCTTCAATCAATTAGCGATTGTGAGCCAGCGGAGGCATTTTGAACGCTCCCATTCTAGGACATAGTATAAAATTAACCCCTGTTTCAGATCCAATCATAAAAATGGGGGGTCAAAAATTTTTGTGCCACCGATTCTCAAACCTATCAAAAAGGCTGTCTTAAATTTCCTTAGCCTTACACTCAGAAAATTCGATTTTTAGGAGAAAAGAGCTTTACTTTCAGCTTGCCGATGGTACCAGATATTTCTTCTACATTAAAAGTCATGCAAAAATAAAAATTAACTGACTTAATTAGATTAATTTTGCTAGCTTCGAACCCAATAGGCTCGGCCATAAGCCAGTCGTTTTACCATTACACCACAGGGGCGCATAGATTTGTTGTTAAGGGAGTAGTTTATTAGTTTCATGCAAATCTGCGCAGTTGAGCACTGGGTTCAAGTAAAGGGGGGAGATCGAATAAATACCTACTCTCGTTCATTAGCAGATGCGAAGCAGCAGGGCAGGGCAGCAGGGCAGGGCAGGGCAGCAGGAGTTCGGACGGCAACTTGTTTTTGATTTTCTCCATCAAATCCGAACTTTTATGCTGCTTTTCGCGAGTACCCCCCATAATTCGATGTTGCCCTTTCCGTTGCAGCAAAAATCAGTGCAATCGGTGCTATGTGGGTTGAGAAAAACGCTTATCAATTTTGAGATCTGGCAATAACCCTCAAAACATACACCTGGGTCGAAAAGAGGGCCTGGGCGCTGACGGTCGCTGTGCTCCCTCGCGCCAGGCCAATAATAGTACCATCGGCAAGCCAAAAGTAAGCTCTTTTCTCCCAAAAATATCAATTTCCCCGAGTGTAGGGCCAAGGAAATTTCCCTACTACTAATGGAATCTGCTTGTGGGGCATTTGCATTTTGTTTTCGCGCGCAGTTCCAAGGCTCTTTTCATGCGCGCTCAAACAAAATACACATGACACAGCAGATTCCATTAGTAGTAGGGAAATTTCCTTGGCTTTACACTCGGGGAAATTGATATTTTGTGGAGAAAAGAGCTTACTTTCGGCTTGCCGATGGTACTATTATTTCCTCAACTTTAAACATACAAAAATAAAATTATCTCAATTAATTTCTTCTTATTGTTGTTTTTAGTTTATAGTTTATTGCATAAATAAGTAATAAAAACAATTTAGCTAAAAAATGAAAGTTTGGAAAGTGCAAAATTGGGAGAATTGGGACAGTGCAAAATTGGGATAAAAAAACTTTAATTTTGGCTTGCTGATGGTACCAGCTTTGAATAATTAGACAAAAATAAAATTATTGTCTGAGTAGGATTCGAACCTGCCTGTTTCACCCGGCTGCCCAACTGCTCAGACCACTACACCACGGGTGCACATAAATTTGGGCTGGCGCGAGCGGAGCGCTAGCGGAGCGGTAGCGCCCAGCCCCTCTTATCGAGCAAACCAACTAATTGCAGGTTTCCCAAAGTTTAGCAGGCTGAAGCGTCCCAGAGACGTCGGATTGAGCTGCAAATAGGCTCAATCGACGCGCCGTGGTCGAATTGTGGGGGGTCCTCTTTGGAAAAAATTTTCTAAGTGCTTTATTTCAAGAGTTATTATTAAAAAACTGTTTCAAAAAAGATGTCCGGTGTCCGGGCGCACACCGACCGTCCGTCCGTCCGTCCGTCCGTCCGACCGTCCGTCCAGCAAGTGTTGCAGACACTTGGGCAACCTCTGGAGCTTAGATCTCAACGGTTCTAGGGTAAATCGATACCGCTGAGTGTCATGGCACCCCTAGTTTTTGCATTTTCCGCGTTTTTTTGGCCGAAACATCAACTTTTTGGGTAGAAATCCAGTATTCTCATGTTTTTTCTGATGTTTCTGGTGTTTTTTCTGATGTTTTTCTAGTGTAGTTGACCTTAAAACAGCACCATATAGGCATTTTTGGACGTAGTTTACGATTCTAGCACCCGTTTGCTTCCACCTGGTCTTCATGGGCGTGTACAAAGCCATGGTGAACAACCAGGTCATCATCAACTTCCTCTTGAGGCATTTTTTCGGGTTTTTTGACCTTAAAAAGGTACCATATAGGTATTTTTGGATGTAGTTTACGATTCTAGCACCCGTTTGCTTCCACCTGGTCTCCATGGGCGTGTACAAGGCCATGGTGAACAAGCAGGTCATCATCAACTTCCTCTTGAGGCATTTTTTCGGGGTTTTTGACCTTAAAAAGGTACCATATAGGTATTTTTAGATGTAGTTTACGATTCTAGCACCCGCTTGCCTCCACCTGGTATTCTTGGGCTTGCACCAGGCCATGGTGAACAAGCAGGTCATCATCAACTTCATCTCGAAACATTTTAAAGGGTTTTTGGACCTACAAATAGCATAATATAGGTATTTTTGGACGTAGATTACGATATCGGCACCCGTTTGCTTCTACCTGGTCTCCTTGGGCTTGCACTAGGCCATCGTGAATAAGCAGGTCATCATCAACTTCATCATGAGGCATTTTATAGGGTTTTTGAACCTACAAAAAGTATCATGTAGGTATTTTTGGACGTAGATTACGATTTCGGCACCCGTTTGCTTCTACCTGGCCTCCTTGTGCTTGCATTAGGCCGTGGTGAACAAGCAGGTCATCATCAACTTCATCTTGTGACATTGCAAAGTGTTTTTTGGCTTATACACAGCACCATATAGGTAATTTGGTATGTAGATTATGATACAGGTGCCCATTTGCTTCTAGCTGATTTTCATGGGCTTCCACCGGGCCGTGGTGAACAAGCAGCTCATCACCAACGTCATCTTCAACTCCATGCATAGGGGCTTTGCCCCTGTATGAAGTGGATGAAATTATTATATAGTGGGTTAAACTAACCCAAAAAGTATCTCTTATCTTTATTTTATTTGCAATTGAAGTAGGGGAAATTTTTTTTCTCATTCAACTGACAATTGCTTGCTACTGAAGTGGATGAAATTTATTCTTAGCACACAAAAAAGGTTGTTAACCTTAAATAGTTTATTTTTGGCACAGTAATATCTTGCACATGTCCAAAGTAAAAAAATGCCTTAAGTAATGATAAGAGAGCACTCTGTTATTATCGTTATTTAAAAAATAAAAAAGGTATTTAGCTCTTAAATTTTGCACATTTTATCAATCTATCTGCTGCAATATGCAATATCTCTTTTTAAATAAATATAAAATTTAATTCAAAATTAAATTAAAATATAAAAAATAGTCAGTTCAACAATTTCCTTTTTTTAATAAATATTTTCAAAGATTATATTTGTTTTTTCTTTTGAATTGTTCAATTGGTTAGGTGCTCTCTTATCATTACTTAAGGCATTTTTTTACTTTGGACATGTGCAAGATATTACTGTGCCAAAAATAAACTATTTAAGGTTAACAACCTTTTTTGTGTGCTAAGAATAAATTTCATCCACTTCAGTAGCAAGCAATTTTCAGTTGAATGAGAAAAAAAATTTCCCCTACTTCAATTGCGAATAAAATAAAGATAAGAGATACTTTTTGGGTTAGTTTAACCCACTATATAATAATTTAACCTAATGCACTTAACATAAGCTTTATGAGTAAACGTGAGGCCCATGGACCAGTCAGGGGTTGGGGCGGGGGGAGAAATGAATACCTACTCTCGTTCATTAGCAGATGCGAAGCAGCAGGGCAGCAGGAGTTCGGACGGCAACTTGTTTTTCGATTTTCTCCATGAAATACAAGGTTTTAAGGGCTTTTCACGCGAGTCTAGACTAATTTGTGGATGCTCTTTCCAGTGCAACAAGAATTAAAACGATTGGTGGCTCATAACGGCAGCTAGAGCCTTATCAAAATTAAGATCTAGCATTGACCCTCGAAAATGACACCTGGGTCAAAAAGAGGGCCTGGGCGCTGACGGTCGCTGCGCTCCCTCGCGCCAGGCCAATATATATATATATATATATATATATATATATATGGAAATGCTGTCCACGGGCGAATTCTCAACGGATTGGGACAAACTTTTTTTCCCTGAAAGGTAATGCTATTTTAGGAAGATCTGGAGGGGTAGACCCGGAATTTGAGCATTTGAAACATTACTTTTTTGGGTAGAAATTTGAAAATTTGTGTATGCTGTAAAAGGCTCAATTCTCAACGATTGCTTTGACAAGATCGATTCCTTACTGCAGACGCTGGAGAGGTGATGGCGAATGGATGAAGCGATAAATTTAGCTGTAAGTATTTTTTAGCAATAAAAAAAGTTTAGCAGGTCTTTTTAGCCTCGTATCTTCTGCAGGACCAAATATGGTGGAAAAGAAAGGCTCATTTCAGGCTTTAGGGCAACTGGCCGTTGTGATTCGTCTGTGGAGGAGGAGATTGAAGATTTTCTTCATAAGCAGTCCATCTTCTTCCGACTGGCTTTGCTCCGGTCCGTCCTAAAATTCAACGGTCCAGCTTAAAACGAATGTTCGTTGCTATTTAGAACATTTACGAACTCTATCTGAGAACTTGTGTCACTAGAATCCTAGAGAATGAGAAAGAGCAGATGACAGTTGGAGCAGATCCAAAGGAGGGTTTTATCCATGCATAAATGTTCAGCCACTGGAGCCTCAACTAATTCCTTTCTTTGAAACATCAGCATTGGACGCGTTTGCTCAGCTGGCTTGCAAACTGCCAAGAAAGACATAATATGCAGTCATAAAGGCTCAAATGGAATCAGGTCGGTGCTGCTGACTGCTGCGGAGGCGGTGAAAGGACAGTCAGGTTAGGTGGCGAAGTCTGTATCGAGAAGTAGGTGAGGCGGCTGCCAGGGATTCCGACTGGTCTCTCTAGTATGCCCAGGTTTACCCAGGGCTCGTGTGTTTCATAATTTGAGTAAAGCTATCACGTCTGAGTTCTTCAACCGCCACCCGGTGGGCGTGGCAGCGGACACAGCGCCACCGTGCGGTGGACACTCCCGGCATACAACGATAGGCACAAAGGGCAGAAGAGAGTGAGGAGGCCAACCAGCAGTTGGTGGCCAAAGAAGCAGCGCTTACAGCGATGGAAGTTGTCGCCAAATCACTTGGCTGGCTCACTTAAGCTGCGGAATGCGAGCAGGAGGAGAACATGAAGTAAATGCAGCTAAAATAGTGAATAAATGGCACCTGTATGAGCAAAAGCACCGAAAGGCTTGTCGGGTGGATAAGGCTAAACTGCGACTAGTTGGGATAGGAGTTGGAGAGGGGGCTAAACTTGGACCGTTTCCCTACCTCACCTGAATGGCTCACTGCAAAACTGTACAACGCTACAGGCTAGGAAACAGTGGCTGGGAAATAATGAATGGCGTTCTTGAATCGCCGCAGCAGAGGTTGAGTAGATGAAGGTGAGGGGCTCCCGGCGAGGATACCGGCAGAGCCAAGGCTGAGGGCGCCGAGGCTCCCAGCGGAGTTGGGTGGGCCGGGGCAGCTCGGAGATGCTGTTCCCAGTGATGAAGATGGGGTAGACGATGCAGTCCACCACGTAGCAGAAGTGCCTGGCCTTGGAGCAGTTGGCCGGGAATGGCAGCCGCAGCTGCTTCAAAACCTCCACCTCAGAACAGCAGGGCAGAGACTTGGAAGGGAATGACAAAGGTGCACCGGATGAGAGGGAGGCATCCGGAGGCAAAGCATTGACCCAGATGTGCTTGCTGGCGAAGATGGGGAAGAAGAGGAAGGCGACAGAGCCATCCACGGCCACGTCGCAGCAGCCACTCAGCTGCTTGAACACTGCCCCCGCTGCAGTAGAGCAGGGCCGGGGAGGAGAAAAGAAAAAGTTTGAGGGCACCGCAGAGGTGGGGTTTACTGCGCCCGGAGGCAACAGCATTGACCCAGAATGCGCTGTGGGCAATGACGGGAATGGTGATGAAGCAGATGGAGACATCCATGGCCACGAAGCTGCAGGTGCCGAAGAACAGCTTGCCGCTGCTCACTCCACCCGGCTGCAGAAGGGCAGGGCAGGAAGGAGGAAAAGAAGGAGAGTATGGGAACCACCGAGGAGGGGTTTACTGAGCCCTACGGCTCAGCATTGACCCAGAAGCGCCTGTGGACAATGGAGCAGAGGAGCATGGAGTCCTAGTTGCCTCGACGTCGATGTCCTCCGCCTCCCTGTCCACATCCAGCTCCTTGGGCTTGGCGGCGGAGTTGCTGGGCCCCCCATCAGCCGCCTCGGTGGGGAGGATGTGGGTGACGGAGCGGCGGGAGACGTAGCCATCCTTGTCGATGACGTCGGCGTAGCGGATGGCCCCGACGCGGTCGGGGAAGACGTTGATGATGCGCACCAGCTTCCAGTTGCAGCGGGGCACATCCTCGGCCAGGAGGCAGGGGGCCCCCGGGATGTAGTAGGAGGCCGGCTGGATGCGGTTCCCCATCGCCGAAGTGCAGGACGGGCTCCAGGACGCGGGCAGCCTTCACGAAGGCCGTCGCTCAGTCCAGCCAGATGGAGCACTTGGTCAAGCCCCGTCTGGCCCAGAAGCGCTCGAGGGTGAGGCAGGCAGCCTCCCCGCTGTAGTCCTCGAGGACCTCAAAGTGGGAGGCCTGGAAGGCGGCAGAGGTGATGATCATGAGCCAGTGCTTGGTGATGCCGGGCTTGTTGTTGACCTCGAACGGGTCAATCTGGTCCACCAAGATGTTGGAGAAGGGCGTTGCCTCGAAGTCCATCCACTCCGGTGGCAGCTGGCCCATCGCCTGGATTGGGAGCAGGGTGGCCTTCGCCAGCCTGCATGGCTGGCACCATCTCAGGATCCTTGACACCGTCTGGAGGCCTCCTGGAAGCCAGTACTCTCATCTCAAGAGGCCAAGGGTGACCAAAGCTGGGGCGTGGAGGTTGAAGGAGTGGATGTGCTGCATGATCAGCAACACCAGCGGATGACGGCAGGGAAGGAGCACGGGCAGCTTCCCGTCCTTGGTGGGCTTGCAGAGGCCGAAGCGGGTGCCCACGCGGATGACCCCGTCCTCGATCCGCGCCCCAAGCTGGGCCGCCGTGTTCCTTGTGGCAGCGGAGCCCTTGTCCGTCTCCAGGAGCCGGATCAGGTCCGGGTACTCCTCCATCTGCAGGTCCCGCACCAGCGGCAGGTCCCGCACCCGAGGACGGCGGCATTGTTGGTGAAGAGGATGATGGCCTTGAAAGCGACACCGATGGCCTTGATGAGTCCCGCCGCCGCTCGGACTGCTGCCGCAGCGGCCCAGAGCTCCAGGCGGGGGTGGTGATGATGGTACCACGGCTGGCACTGGGGACCAGCCGGGCCTTGCCGAAGAGTAGCCGCGATGTCCCGCCCGTCTCCTCCGCCACGTAGATGGCGAAGACATAGGCATCGTTGCTGGCGTCCGAGAAGATGGCGAGCACGGGGTTCTTGATGTCCTTGAAGATGTTGCGGGTGATGCCCATCTTGGCCATCTGCTCCAGCTTGGACCGCAGAGCCGCCCACCTGGTGGCCATGGCCTCCGGGACCTTGGAGTCCCAGGTTTTGCACTTTGCGTGCACTGCCTGCATCGCCAGGCGGCCCTCAAGGAGGACGGGGCAGGCAAGGCCAAAGGGGTTGAAGATGCGGGCAACTGCCGACGACAGCTGCCGGGCTGTGGGGAAGTCGGGAACGTCCTCAAACTTGGCGGGTGGGAGGGAGATGGCGTCGGCGCCGATGTCCCAGATGAGGCCCAGTGCATTTTTGACGGGCTTGGGCAGCTTCTGGCTCTCCTCCAGGCTGTCCATGAGGCTGGTGCTGTTGCTGGTGAACTTGCAGAGGACAAAGCGGGTGGAGGCGAAGAGGCTGATGAGGCCGTGGGCAACCCGGATGCCCTCCTTCTCCTCCTCGAAGCTCCAGAGCACGTTGTCTGCATATGTGGCCTCGGGGATGCTCTTGATCTCCTCGTCGGTGAGGCCGTAGCGCTCGGAGCTGGCGAGCACGTCCTCCACTAGCTTGCGCAGGCAGGCTTGAAGCAGCCAGGGCAAGGCAATGCAGCCCATGATGACCCACGTATACCTCCAGACCTGGTAGTTGTGGTTGTCGAGGGGGTGGGTGCAGTCCTTGGGAAGGACGACGTGGAGGGCATCCTGGTGCTCGGGGCAGATGTGAGGCTTCAGCTTTGATAAAATTTTTGCACTAAAAAACTTCCTGTACTTCAGGATAATGATATTGATCGTTTTCCTTTTATGATCTACTTACCATAGGCCTAAGGTAGGTATCTACCTAAAAAAATTATGGGGTTGTTGTTTACATTTATAATAATTGGTCCAAAGTTTGCATGCAGGTCAAGAATGTGCCCTATGCTACAACATAGGCCAAAAGTGACCAAAAAATTTTTGGTCTTGAAATTTGATTTTAATGCCCTAAATTGATGCTCCAACCTCATATACACCAGAAAATATCATTTTTATGCCCAATTTTGACATATTTTCAAATTTGCCGCTTTCAGTATTTTTGATCAATTTTGAATCAAATGGGACAAAATCATGAAAATGTGAAATATGAAAATATGTAAAAATTGGGCATAAAAATGATATTTTCTGGTGTATATGAGGTTAAAGCATCAATTTAGGGCATTAAAATCAAATTTCAAGACCAAAAATTTCTGGCCACTTTTGGCCTATGTTGTAGCATAGGCACATTCTGACCTGCACGTAAACTTTGGACCAATTATTATAAATGTAAACAAGCAACCCCAATTTTTTTCCAGGTAGATACCTACCTTAGGCCTATGGTAAGTAGGTCATAAAGGGAAAACGATCAATATAATTATGCCTGAAGTACAGGAAGCTTTTTTAGTGCAAAAACTTTATCAAGCTGAAGCCTCCTATGCTATAACATAGGGCTTGGTTAGAATTCTCACAGAAATGAGACCAAAGTCCGATATGAACAGACGGTGAAGCGGCAAAAAGGCATTTCTAGGGTCAAAATTTCACAAGAAATTCAAAAATGTATGTTAAAAGTTTGTTCGAAATTCATTGAAACATCAAAAATTTTAGTTTTTGGAAAACTCTGAAATTTATGATTTCAGTGATTTCCAAGTTTGAAACAGAAAAACTGTGAAAATAACTTTTTTTCTGCCAATCCAACGGCGTAGGACTTTGATTTGGACTCTAATGGGTCCAGCACAGGTGGAATTATCTCCAAATGCATAGAGTATTCATCTAGTTACAGCGTATTTAGCGATCAAAGTCAGAAATTCTGGATTCTGCCCTATTTGCCTGACCTCCTTCAAAGTAAATCTAATTGCTAGCCC
Source organism: Ptycholaimellus sp. GST1_10 (assembly GCA_030248095.1). Classification (NCBI taxonomy): domain Eukaryota; kingdom Metazoa; phylum Nematoda; class Chromadorea; order Chromadorida; family Chromadoridae; genus Ptycholaimellus; species Ptycholaimellus sp. GST1_10. Next base: position 15,513 of record JASANA010002469.1, read on the forward strand.
AATGTAGGTTTTAAAAGCTCTCGCCTCCGGACATAGTATAAAATTCATCCCTCTTTCAGATCCCAATCATAAACCCCCGGGCTTAAAAAATCTGTCCAAAGCCCCCCAAAAACTCTGACATTTCTCTGAAAGCCTGCCTCAAGCTGGCCTCGGCTGCGCTCAGCCTCGCCGAGTGTCACAAAACTCTCTTCGCCTCCTCGCATGGCCTGCTACCCCCCCTACGTCTCGCCTAGTATGCTCTTCTCACGCGAGGCTACGGTCCCCGGCCCTCCGCACCCATGCCCTCCGGCCTCCCGGAAGTCTGTCTGCCCTGCCTCTGCGCGGCAGGCGGCCTTCGGCCGCGTAAAAAAGTCCTACAGAAAAAGTTGAAATATGGAGGGATGGGATGAAGTTTCAAAGTCAAAAATTTGAAAATTAAACGGCAAAAAATGGACACGTTTTAGATAATTTCATGTTTTTAACATTTTCTATGCATGGGAGAATGCAAAAAAATATTGAATAACTTGTCAAGACGGATGCATAGAGTGTATCGTATGCCAGGTATAAGTAAGTAGAATCCATCTAAACCAGATAGACCCCCTAAAAATGGCATTTACTGTATTATATAAAGAAATATATTGGGCTGGCGCGCCGTAGCAAGTGCGAACCTGGATTTAGCGCCCAGACTCTTTTTTCGACACAGGTGTATGTTTTGAGGGTTATTGCTAGATCTTCATTTCGATAAGGCTCGAGCTTGTCACAGGGAGCTCCAATCTTTCTGACTCTTTTTGCATTGGAATCAGCATCATCAAATTGACCAAAACTCGGCGAGAAATCGCTGAAAAGTTGCAGAATTGAAGTAAATTCCGGCAAAAAAAACCATTTGTCTGATAACTCCCCACTCTTCTTCTTCTTCCTCCTTCTTATTTTTTGCATCTATTCAATGGATCATAGCCGGTATTCATTTCTTCTCGTTACAGACACGACGAACGAGTAGAGTCA
>JASANA010002471.1:0-32712 GCA_030248095.1 Ptycholaimellus sp. GST1_10
AGAGCCGCTGATGTGGGGAAGTTAGAGCGGGCATCCCATGAAGGATAGTTTGGCCTTTGGCACTGGCTGAGGCAAGCGAACGGGAGCTGTCGATGAAGGCATTTGAGGCGGAAGGTGATAGGTCGAGAGGAGGTGGGCCTTTCTGCTGGCTTAGAGGCAAACAGGGAAGGAATGCCTGCTGCTGATCCGCTAGAGGGGGAACAAGCCATGCAGCATTGCCTTAGCAGCAGCAGGTCAGGCAGGATCCGTCGATGCCTAGAATTTTCCAGCCTAGAATTTCCCCCCTTTCCTTCAGTTTCCCTCTTCCTACCCCAATTACCTTTCTGCTTCTTCCCATCGATTGGAAAATGTGCACTGCAAAGGACCCTTGCAACTGCTCAAGTGGATTAATTGCAGCCAATTGTTGGAGACCAGACAGGTGTGGACAGACTCTGGAGTGAGAAGAAGGTGAAAGATTTCTTTGGCAGCCATGCTGCATGCTTTGGCAACCGAAAAATGGAGATGGAGGATATTTGAGGTTTTTTCAAGAGCTGTGGATGTACCGGTGTTGAGGGAAACGTCGCAGTTTGGGATATGGTATGTTTTCGCTGCATTCTCACCTCCTACCCCACCACCAGCATCATCCATTCCTATCGCCCGCCCTCCCTCCTTCGCACCCTCTGCAATCACTCTTGCATTGACACACACTTTTCGCTTGAGTAAAAGGGAGAAAGAAACTAACCGTCGATGCGCAACGTAGCCGAGGAGGAGTCAGACCTCTCCATCCCTCAGCTTTGGAGCCTGTAAACCAGGGAGTTCACCTTCGTCGGCGGCCAGAGCATCTTCAAGGACAACTTCAGCTTCCTTCTCTGGACCCCCAGCCGCACAGGTCTCCCACCTCTTTCACCCTCTCTCCCACACTCGCCTCTGCCGAGTTCAAGCTTCGTCTCCTCTTCATCGACCTCTTCTATTCGCTCACCCTCCCAACAGCCCTCTCTAGGGCTAGAGTCAGAATCAGAACAAGTCGAGAAGATGAGCTCCGAGCAGCCCGGCGCCTCTGTCGCGGGCTTGCCCTACCTCTCCCGCTTCGCCCTCGTCTCCCAAACCTACCCCATCGAGTGCGGCCACGCCTGCGACGCCGAGAATCACCTCCCCAACCAGATCAAGTGCTTCCGGTGCCAGGACATCTACTGCCTCGCCGGCCTCTCCAACGCCTTCTCTCCCTCCGGCGCCGCCTCCAAGACCGCCTTCCGAGCCCTGGAGGCCCGCCACAACCTCTCCAAGACCATCGCCCCCGAGGAGTGGACCGAGAGCACCCGCCCCTTCCTCTTCCTCTGTCCACCCTGTGAGCTAGGGATGGGACGCTCTCCTCGCCCTCTCCTCCTCCAGCTCAAGGACCAAGGCCTTCTTAAGCACACCTCCTACCACGAGTACTCCTACATCGGCCCTACCCGCTTCGAGGAACACACAGGTCTGCCCTTTCATCGATCCAGTCTGGAGCCTCACGAGGAGCGCTTCTGGGCGGAGCTGATGGGAGAGCGAGAGCCCGTCCCCGATCCCTCTTCCTCACCTCACCTTCCTCATCGCGTCGGCGGCATCCCTGAGTCCGAGTTCCTCCAGCAGCTGGCTGCGGGGCACCTGGACGATGCAGAGCTGGTGGACGACGAGGAGAACGGAGAGGGCAACGAGGAGGAGAATGGCGGCCAGGAGGAGAACCCGGAGCAGGACAACGACCTGGAGCTGGAGGAGGACGCACCCGCCGTCCGCATCGCCCAGCTCCAACGAGAAGCCGACGCCGCCAAGGAAGCCCTTCAGGCTCAGGCTACGGTCTCCCAGCAGCGCCTCACCGAGCTCCAGGCCTCCCTGGACTCCGTCGCAGCCGAGCGCCTCAGCGCCCAGAAGGCCCTGCAGGAGACCAAGCGACTACAGCAAGAGCAGAAGGCTCTCCTTCTCCAAGAACAAGCTCTCCGTCAGCAAGCCGAGTCCACCTCTCAGTCGATGCAGAACGAGGTGGAGCGACTGCGGCACACCGTGGAGGGCGTGAAGAAGGAGATGCAGCAGCGTCTCAAGGCCATTCAGGACGAGGGAGCTCAGGTTCAGCGCCAGTTCCAGGAAGCCGAGTCCCGCCTCCGTCGGGATCTCCAACTCCTCCAAGAGTCCAACGATGCTCTCTCTACTACCCTCATCCAGAAGAGCACCGAGGCCAACCAAGCAACGACGAGGAACATGGCACTGCAGAAGGAGGTGGAGCGGATGAAGGAGCGCGTCAAGCACGCGGAGGCGGAGCGGGCCGCCATCATCCACTCTTCTCAGTCCCTGCGTCCGCGCTGGGCCTCCGCCTCTCTTCCTGCCGACACTCATCCCAATCCACCCGCTTTCGTCGGAGCTCCCGCCTCTGCCGGGCCCTCCTCAGGTCTCATCCCAGCCTCTTCCTCTACAACCGCCACAACTGCTTCAGCTTCTCTCATCTCCTCGTCCTTGACGGGGTTGGCGGTGAGTACGAGCGCGGGACCTACGACTACAACTGCTCCAGCTCCGGTGGTGACAAGTTCAGGCGTGCTGTCGACGGCGTTCGCGACGTCTGCGGCCTCGGCCTTCACCTCCGCCTCCATCACTCAGCCCACCTCTGATGGGCAGCCCACCTCCGCTGGGCATCCCGCCTCTGCCGGGAATCCCGCCTCTGCCGGGAACCCCGCCTCTGCCGGGAACCCCGCCTCTGCCGGGGCCATTCGCCACTCCGGCTCCTACCTGGACATGGCCCTCGGCCACGCGGGACCCCGGCACCAGCGCCCCGAGCTACGCTACTTTGACGGTGGCAACCTCGCGGACTTCGCGCGCTGGTGGGAATGGTGGCAATACTACTTCGACGGAGAGCCCATGCCTGCCCCTGACAAGCTGGAGCTCCTCCTCTCCTGCCTCAAAGGCCAAGCCCACACCAAGGTCATCTGGTGCCAGCGCTACAAGGCCACGGACTACGAGGACGCGAAGAAGGTGTTGCTGGAGGCCTACGGGGACCCGGCGGGAACGAAGCGCGAGCTGATCCAGGCCCTCCACGACGTCGTCCCCATCCACTCCTTCAGCGGCTGGGAACAGATTTCCGGCCTTGCGGACTTCCTCTTCGCTACCGCCAACCAGCTGCGCTCGCTCGGCGTCGGGGATCTGGACTCCCACCTTCCTCTCATCACCGCCAAGCTACCCTCCGACTACTGGCGGGAGATCGTGCTGCAGCGCCGTCGTGCGGGCACCCTCACCGATCCCTCCTTCGACGAGCTCGTCATCCTTCTCCAGACGGAGGCCCGCTTCAGACGCGAGCTGGACGCCAACGCCCCGCCTCCCTCCATCTCCTCCGGAGCAGCTCTCCTAGGAGCTGGCCAGTCTCGTTCGGGCAAGTCTGGACCGCGCTCGTCGCCTCAGCCGACCACCCAGAAGCGCAAGAAGGGCTCCGGCAACCAGAAGGGCTCCGGCAACCGGGAGGGCTCCAGCAGCCAGCCTCGCAAGTCCTCACAGGCCCCGAGCGGCGACAAGCCCAAGCTCCGTCGGGCGGATGGAAGTGCCGTCTACTGCGCCTTCTGCGACGACAACCACTATCCGCGCGACTGCACCAAGTACTCCACCCCTCAAGCTCGCCTCCGTCGAGCCAAGGAGATCCCTCTCTGCCTCAACTGCCTCCGACAGCGCCACGAGGCCGAGAACTGTCGCAACAAGGGCCGCTGCCAGGAGTGTCAGGCTAAGCACCACACCATCCTCCACTCCGCCCTCCAAGCCAACCCCGGCAACGCCTGCGCTGGCCTAGCCGCTCAGTCCGACCACAACCTCCCCTTCACTCTCCACGCCCTCTGCACACTCAACGCCTACAATCCCAAGGGCGGGGAAGGGAAGCGGGTGGAGTTGTTGGCGGACGACGGCTCCTCCTTCACCTGGATAACCAGGGACTGCGCCTCCCGGCTGGGCCTGCGTGCCTACGGCTCCGCCCACGTCTCACTCTCCACCGCTTGCGATGGACAGACCAAGTACGTGAGGACGCGCTACGTGGACCTGGAGCTCCTGCGACAGGATGGACGGGTGCTGCCGGTGGCTGCGCTGCTGGCGGACGAGGTGGCTGCGCCGGTGGTGGTGGGCGGCTTCGAGCTGCACTCCGACCTTCTCCAGAAGCTCCCTCCTGGCCACTACCTCAACCTTCCCTCCTCCACTCAGCGCTCCGTTCGCCTAGACGTTCTCCTCGGAGTCAACTACAGCGAGCACGTGACCGGCCCCGAGGCCACCGCCATCAAGGTCGCCGCCGGCCTCTCCTGCTACATCACACCCTACGGCAATCTGCTCAAGGGACGGGTGGATCAGCGCCTCCTCTCCGGGGCCTCCTCCCCTCCTACCCAAGCCTTTCTCTTCTCCTACGGTCGAGTGGAGGAAGAGCTGAGGAAGCAGACCGATCTGGACTACCTGGGCATCGCGGCGGAGTACGAGGAGCCGCAGAGGAAGAGCGAGGAGTTCGACATCACCCGCATGGAGGACGGACGCTTCCTCGTCGGCCTCCCCGTCAAGGACTCCATCTCTCGCCTCACCTCCAACTTCCGCTGCGCCCTCTCTCGCGGCGTTCGCCTGGAGTCCAAGTACAGCCCCGAGGAGATGGCCATGCACTACGCCGAGTTCGACAAGTTCGCCCTGGAGGGCATCATCGAGCCCGTCGTCTCCGCCTCCGAGCCCCCTCTCCTCCACTACATTCCGCACCGACCGGTGTTCAAGTACGGGGCGGAGTTCACCAAGTGCCGGCCGGTTCTGGACTGCTCCGCCAAGACGTCGGAGGGCATCAGCCTCAACGACTGCTTGCGCACCGGCGACAACCGCATCTCCGACCTCTTTGGTCTACAGTGCAAGTTCCGGGCGGGCAAGCACGTCTTCATCACCGACGTCTCCGCGGCCTTCTACGGCATCGCCGTTCGCCCCGAGCACCAGGACCTACTGCGCATCCTCCTTCCCCGCGACCGCCGCAAGCCCCTCTCCAGCCGCAACCTCGACGTCTACAAGTACGCCAGGCTGGTGATGGGGGCCAGTCCAAGCCCCAACCTCCTCCTCGCCTGCCTCAAGCGCCTCGGTGACGATGCAGCCGAGTCTGGAGCTGGCCATGGACTTCGCCCCGAGGAGCTGCGCACTCTCGCCGACAGCTTCTACGTCGACAACGGCGTCTTCCCGTTCACCGACCCCAAGGACGCCAAGCGCATCATCGCCGGCCTCATCGCCCTCTTCGCCTCTGCCAAGCTCCATCTGCGCCAGTTCTCCTCAGACGTGCCAGAGGTGCTGGAGGGAGTGCCTGAGCCGGACCTGCAGACGAAGCAGGTGATCCGCAACCTGGGCGTGGAGTGGGACGTCAGCGGCGACTCTGTCAGCCCCCTCAAGCCCGTCTTCGACGATCTCACCGGCCCCTTCACCAAGCGGACCTTCCTCTCCGCCATCTCTCGTTTCTACGATCCCTACGGTCTCCTTGCCCCTTTTCTCCTCCAAGCTCGCCTCCTGTTCCAAACAGGAGTGCCCTCTGAGCTGGGGTGGGAAGAGTGGGTAGGGAAGGGAGTGGAGGAGGGCTGGCAGCGTCTGGAGCGGGAGCTGAGCCAGTTGGACGACGTGAAGCTGCCGCGCAAGCTCGTCTCCGACCCAAGCCAGCCAGCTGACCTCATCATCTTCAGCGACGGCGGTGGCGGCGCTTACGGATTCGTCGCCTACGTGGTCCAGGCAGGACAGCCCGTCTTCCTGGCCGCCAAGTCCAAGCTCGTCCCCTCCTCCCGCAAGAGCCTGCTCATCACCATTCCCCGCATCGAGATGTGGGCAGCCGTGATCGCCACTCGCTTCCTTCGCTTCGCCTTTCACCATCTCGGCCCCTTCATTCGGTTCGAGAACCTCATCCACTACATCGACTCCCAGGTCGTCCTCTACTGGCTACAACGCCCAGTGGGCCTCCGTCGATATGAGGGAAGGCGAGCAGCGGAGGTGGAGGAGCTGACACAGGGCCTCAAGGGCTACGAGCGCCGCTTCGTCCCGACCCAGGACAACGCCGCCGACATCCTCACCAAGCCCAAGGCTCTCTCCTCTCTGCTTCAGTCCAGCTACTTCACCGGCCCCGACTTCCTACGCCAGCCACTCTCCCAGTGGCCTGCATGGACCCCTCCTTCCTTCACCCCAGAGGAGGAGGAGAGCCGACTGGGGGAGAAGAAGAAGAAGCCAGCAGCTACGGCGATGGGAGCGGTGGGCACGGGCCGAGAGCAGGACTGGAGCGCCCTCGATCAGATCCTCAACTCCTCCAACAACCTCGACAAGGTCCTCAGCACCTACGCTCTCCTTCTTCGCCTCCAACGGCGTCAGAAGAGAGCGCGAGGAGAAGGAGTGTCCTTCGCGGAGAAGACGGAGGCTCTGCACATGCTCACCCGCGAGACACAGCTCCGCCACTACCCCACTCTCTACTCCGACCTACAGCACAAGGGCTTCTCCAAGGAGAAGATCTGCAAGCAACTCTCCATCTTCCTCTCCGACGACGGCGTGCTTCGAGTAGGGACGCGGATGGCGGAGGAGTCTCCAGCACTCCTGCCTGGCTCCTGCCGCCTAGCCCTCCTTCTCGCCCTTCAAGCACATCACCAGCTTCTCCACGCCGGCCCGGCTCAAGTACTGGCTCAAGTCCGTCTCCAGCACTGGCCTACGCAAGGACTACCAGGAGTGAAGCGAGCGCTGCGAGGCTGCGGTGTCTGCGTTCGGGCTGCCCGACATCCTCTTCCCCGGCCTCCACCCGGACTTCTTCCCCGACAGCGACTCCAGCCTCATCTCCCACCTTTCCATCATCTCCTTCTCGATCAGCTGGGTCCACTCTACGTCTACAACTACCCACGCCAGCAGTACCAGAAGCGATGGGTGGCGGTGTTCAGCTGCTGCGTCTCCCGAGGCCTTCACCTGGAAGTGCTGGAGAACTACAGCACAGCGGCCGTCGTCAGCGCTTTCCAGCGGATGTGGGCCCGACGCGGACTCACAGCCGGCACCGTGTACCTGGACTGTGCCACGGCTTTCAAGGGCTTCGCCAATCTCGCCAGCTCCTTCCCCTCCTACATCTCCCTCCAGCTATCCTTCGGATCCGTTCGAGCGCCGTGGAGGCAGGGAGGAGTTGAGAAGATGGTGGACATGGTCAAAGGGCCTCTGCGAGCCTCGCTGGGCTCTAAGAAGGTGAGCGACTTCGAGCTCGGCACCGTCCTCTGCCTCATCGAAGCCGTGCTCAACCAGCGCCCTCTCACCTCCCTCACCGACAACCCCCAAGACCTCCTTCCTCTCACTCCAGCTCATCTCCTCACACCCCACGTCCAGCTACAAGCACCTCTCCTGCCAGACTCGCTTCCACTGCCCAGCTCTCGCCCTGCCCGACTCCTGCGCCTCCAAGTTCAGCACCGACAAGAGCTGGTGGACGCCTTCTGGCGCCGGTGGAGCACGGAGTACAAGGCTCACCTTCGCCAACAGCACCTTCACCAACTTCGCCAAGGCCAACCGGTGGAGCTGGAGCTGGGCGCCGTCTGTCTCCTGGTGGAGAAGAGCAAGCGGGCCAACTGGAAGCTCGTCAAGGTGGACAAGCTCCTCCCCGGCACCGACGGCGTCCTACGCTACGTCGAGGTCACCGACGCCTCCGGCTACAGCAGCACCCGCTCCGTCAGCCATCTCGTCCCCTTGGAGCTCGATCTGCTCTCCAGCATCTGCCCCGAGGACCAGTCCGACTACCCGAGCGACTCCGCGGAGGTGGAGGAGGCTGGTGAGGCGGTAGACGAGCGAGACGACGGAGGTGGAGCGGTGGAGCGGACGGAGGACGTGGACGAGCCGGCCCCTGCCCCTCCCACTCCCCCTTTCCTCCCTCTCACAGCGCGAGGCCTGCGTGCCTATCGTCGCTCTCTTCTTTCTCAGTAGCATTTTGTTGAGCTTCCATTTCATCTCCCACATTCTCAGCTCTCTCATGCTCCACTCTTTTGAGACATTGCCTAGCATTATGTAGCTTTAGGCCCCATTCTGTTTCAGCTCCTTCCTTTTTGTTGAGGTTTGGAGTGTGATCCATTTTTCTTCTCTTTGTTGGCCAAATAGAAGGCCCCGAGTATTCTGTTGAGGGAAACGTCGCAGTTTGGGATATGGTATGTTTTCGCTGCATTCTCACCTCCTACCCCACCACCAGCATCATCCATTCCTATCGCCCGCCCTCCCTCCTTCGCACCCTCTGCAATCACTCTTGCATTGACACACACTTTTCGCTTGAGTAAAAGGGAGAAAGAAACTAACCGTCGATGCGCAACGTAGCCGAGGAGGAGTCAGACCTCTCCATCCCTCACAAATTTCAAGTTATTAAACATATTATTGTGAAAAATATCCATCCAACCCGTTTGTCTTTTTTCAGCAGATATTTCTTCGCCCAAATTAGTTCACTCCTACAACCCCCCCCCCCCCCCCCCAACGCGTTGCCCCCAAAACAAGAAGTCCCTCCCTAATTTTTTTATTGACTTTTGTCTGCTTAAATGCCTCAAAACCTATATTTGCCCATAGAAATCTTCTCCAACTATCCCCCCACAATGAAATCTTCTCCAACTATCCCCCAAATGAAATCTTCTTCAACTATCCCCCCACAATGAAATCTTCTCCAACTATCCCCCCACAATGAAATCTTCTCCAACCATCCCCCAGATAAAATCTTCTCCAATTATCTCCCCAAATGAAATCTTCTCCAACTATTCCCCCAAATAGCAAAATGTGCTTAGTCTATACCGAGTTAATTGGGCAGGTGCCTACCAGGAGTAGGGGCTTGTCCCAGGAGTAGGGAGTACCTTTCAAGATTCCAGCTGAAGGGCTTAGACCCAAGCTCAGCCTCGACGAGGTTATGATTGTGGCAGAACATGATTAGGAGATTTGGGGGAGGGGCAATCTCGAGAGGCGCAAACTCGTTGGGGGGGGGGGCCCGTGGCGGGGCAAACGCGTTGGGGGGGGGGGGGGGGGGAATTGTGGGAGTCAGCCCTCAAATTATATGAACAAGCAATAACGCAAGTTTGGCCTGGTCTGATAGCGTGATGTTCAATGCACGGCCTCGAATGAGACGTGCAGTCAGACGATGCTTGTCGGGTCGAATTTTATCTGCAATTAGGGCACCCTTTCCATGCGCTCAGAGAGGAGGCTCAGACAAGTGTCACAATGCCACCTCTATCTTAGCCTCAGCCTTAGCCCTAGTCAAAACACCATTATATTTGGAGCTTTACAATAATCCTAAGCCTTTGGCAAAAGTAGTGGATTTGTGGCAAATACCATCCACAATTTTAGTTATCTCTTAAACAAGGTAATATCGGCTATCGCCAATAGTGCGCGGCCAATTTATGCAAAATGCAAGTGTGTATAAACTATGAGCACTATTAACAAAGTAAACTGCATCAAACTGCAGGTTAGTCAAACAATTATTAATTGTAAACCCCTTTTTTGTGTTGCAAATGTTAAATATAAATTTAATTTCTGGAACAACTGCACGTTTTCATATTGCTTTGGTCGTTTTCATATTTCCCAAATTTTAAGGTAGATATATCCAAATTTTGTCCACTTACTTAATTTACAATATTTGAATTTTAATGTTTAAAATTAGCAAAATTTTAAAAGTCACCACCTATTTCTATATTGCGAATGTCCTTAGCACAATACCATTGTGTTATCTGCAAATCTTGAACTCAAAATATTGAATATTGCATAAGAATCAAATCTTAAATATTTAATTTTAAATATTTAAAATTAATATTAAATAATTGTGGGTAATAATGCAAATTGCACATGTTTATTGCAAGGCCCCACTTAGATAAGCCTTCACCAAAAATTTCAGCCCATTTGGTTGAAAAACTGCAGAGTTACGAATTTTCATGATTTTTAGCCATTTAATTTTCAATATTTTGACAATAAATGGAAAAAATAAAAAAATTACGCCGATCGCAAAAAAACGCCTCGAGCCACCACCCAGGTGGACCTTCATGCAAAATTTCAGCCAATTTCGTTGAAAAACCGCGGAGTACTGAACGCCAACGGACAAATATATATATATATACTAGTAATATTGGTCAGTGGCCGCGCTTCGCGCGGCCACCCTTGTAATAACACCAGATATCAATGGTCAAATGATAAAATAAAAAATATTAGAAATAAAAAATTAAAACCCAAATTTTCCATCTGTACGGAATATCAAAGGCAAAATTTGACATTAGCCAATTATGAGAATGTCAAAAAATTATAAAATTATCAAACAACATATGAATCATATGAGACATATGAATTCATTTAAAATTGTTTGCAATATTGCAATCGTATTGCAACTTAGCAGTGCTGATTCTAAAGCACCTTCCCATGCTCATATCAAAACAATAAAACATTGGGCACCTGAGTAGATCAAAGTCTGCAAAATGGACATCAGTCAGTTCGATTTTTTAAAACAATTTTATTTAAATATTCTAAGGATAGTGATGGGATCTAAAAAAGAACAGTTATACCTTGAATTTAAAAAAAAGTCCGACAGAAAAAGTTAAAAAATGAAGGAGCTACAATGTTTCAAATTCAAAAAATGCCCAAAAATCGCAAAAATGCAAACGTTTTCGATTATTTCATATTTTCAACGTTTTCTGTGCATGGATCCCCCCAATTAAATTTAAATAACTCGTTAAGACGGATTCATAGAGCTATAGTATGCCAGGATAAGCAAAGAATCCAGGGAGCCCCGAGACCCCTCCCAAAATGGCATCACGCGTATTATATAAGACTAGGTTGAGCTTCGCCGTCGCCTACGGCGACTATATGGATCAAGCTACAAAAATTATCTGAGCCACGAATTGGTTAATGGGGAATGGCTGGGGGGCAAACGTCGGGCGGGCTTGGTGCTTAGGGGGTTAAGGCTAATGGCAAAAAATTGTTGGGGGCACGATTGAACTGCAGTTTAGCTATTTTTTTGTTTTCATGGCATTATTGGAAACATTTTAAAATAGGGGATTTATGATGAAAAGGATTTTGAGAGAGGGAGGCAAATAGCTGGGGGGAAACGACTGAGGGTGGGGGGGATGGCTGGGGATAGGCAAACGAATGGGCAGGGCCGCAGGGGGAAATGGCTAGGGGATCACCACTGAGGATTTTATGGTTGAATATCGTTGGGGGAATATTGTTTTAGACTTTATTTGTATGTAGTATCTTTTGGCTTTGCAGGCATCATTAAAAAACGGAAGATATTCTGAAAAAGATTTATAGAGAGTGGGGCAATTGGGCGGGGAACGACAAACTGTTGTGGTGGAGGTGAGGACTAAACGCCAAAACGGCTGAGGGGAAGGGCATTTGTGGGAGAGAAAACTTCAAACGTTTGTTACTGTCTCAAAATAGGACTGCTGGGGGGGGCAATAATTCTACTCAAACATCGTAAGGGAACAATTCTGTTAGATTAAATGGCGCAGGAGGTTTTTTTGAAAGGGTTTGGAGAAAAAAGGAAATGAGCGGTTGGGGAAGGTGCAAACAGGTGAGGGAAAAACCTGCTGGATAATGGGCAAACAGATTGTGGGAAATGACGGCAGGGGGGGCATCTGGGGAAAGGTGAAGAAAATTTACCTGCTGATAGGCACTATTCAAATTAGGAGATTAATTTGGTTCATGGGGAGGTTTTGACAGGTTTGAAATTTGGTCTGCATGGGTCCCGCTACACGGGTGCTCAGCCGCTACACGGGTGCTCATGCATTAGCCTCTTTTATTCTCTACCGACACTTTAAGAAATGCCCACCAAGTGGCCAAATTACAGCCACACCAAGTGAATGCAACAGCAAACAACTGGCTGTCCTCGAGGGACGTTCAAAGATTAGGCACCCAACCCGAATGGGGTTAGGTCACCAATGAAGTACAGGTCTTGTTTTTTTGGTGATATTTATCTTTAATGACTAAAACTTTGTCTGATTGGGTAGCTTCTGAAAACTGCGCAGTTCCAAAACATTGAAAAAACTCACATTTTCAATGTTTTAAGCACTTTCCTGTGATCAGTGCAAGCTGTTCCCCTCAAAATCGTGTTCCCCGACCCTATTTTACCCAAAAACATCTTCACCTTCTCACAGGAAGCTTCCCTCATGGCGCGCCCCGTGTCCACCCACAGGACAGGCTCTGTCATTATATATAGAGACTAGGTTGGGAGGGCCTGCAGCGCACATCATAATTTTTGGTAATTTCTTGTTTTTTTACAAAAGATTTAGAATTTTTTCGATTTATCAATCTCTGGTCTGAAGTTATCATTGATTAAAAATTGAAATATTTTATCAACTGGCAAAAAAACGAACTGAGCTAGATTTATTTAATTTTAGATTTATTTAATTTCAGTAATAAAACTTTCTTTATTTCTTTGCTAACAATTCAATGCATGCAATTTGTGGCTTTATGGCTGCTGCCTTCATATTTTGTATTCATGGAAGCTTTTATATTCCAAGTTGCGAGCTCACACTTCATCTTATCTAATTTGTTTTGTTATATTTAGTAAAACTAATTATTTTCATATTCTTATTTTTTATGTCAGATTTCATGTTTGATGTTTCATTTAATGAAATTCAAAGCCATTTTTTATTTGGGCTGCATGTGTCCCGCTACACAGGTGCTCAGCTTTTTTCATGCATAAGCCTCTTTTTGGTCTACCGATTCCTTTAGAAACCCCCACCCAGTGGCCAAATTACAGCCACACCAAATGAATGCAACAGCAAACATCCAGCTGTCCTCAAGGGACTTCAAAAATCAGGCAGCAAATCCTACAAAGGAAAGGCTGCCTGGAATGATGCTGGATTGGAGTCCTGTATGGACATTTATGTTTAATTAGTGAAACATTGACAGATTGGATACCTGCACAAAACTGCGCAGAGGCAAAACATTGAAAAAGCTCACATTTTTGATGTTTTAAGCACATTCCCGTGATTGGATCAAGCTGGTTCCAACGCTATCGTGTTCCCCAGCCACGATTTACCCAATAAGCTCCTAAGTTCTAAGGTACAGCTTGAATTCGGACTGCGCGGCGTGATTACGCTACGGACACGTCTCAGCTTTTATATTATGGACTAGGTTGGGAGAGGCCTGCGGCGCACATAGCCAGCTCCAGCCATGCCAAAATCAAGCCAGCCGGATAGGCCTACTGAACAGACCAAGGCTGCGGAATGAATTTTCTTGTCGGATCTTACTTCATTATCCACTGAAACATTGGAGGCCTGGGTAGGCCGCCATAAAGGCGTATTAGCTAAAATTTGTTTTGTATGTAGATCAGCCAATTCTCAACCGATTTTAAAAATTCCAATGCCATTCTTAGCGTAATTATTACTACAAAAAATAAGAAACTCACGGGGGAATCACACAGGATGCTACAACGGAAGGGCAACGGCGGAGCCAAAACGACAAAATCGCCTAACACACCACAACGAAGTGTACCACAGGTTGTACCGGGCGCGCCCCCCCCCACGACAATACAGCACAGTACACCATACTAAACATACCACCATACACCCACCCCCCCTACCAACAAGAACTGGGACAGCCACCCACACACGCACCACTCCACAGAATGGAAGCCACCCAACACGCACCTGCAATCCATACACAATGCCAAAGACCACCACCCCCCCCCACTCCTGAACACAGACAAGTGCCAAAGATCCACACCCACCTACCACCCTTTCCATGACACGAGACGAGCTCCAAACCCCCACCACCCCCCCCCCCTCCATACCACTTTATTACCTACCGAATGCAAGAAAAAGTGAGTCAAAATTTCTTTTCTGTCACAAAGTGAAAACAAAACCACCAACACCCATATTATTTCACCAAATTTTCCTTTTAAACACACTCCCGTGATCGGAGAGAGCTCCAAAAAACATATTCTGTTTATCTTCACCCTTCCTATAAATACCAGAATAACTCCTAAAATGCTGCTTAAGATAGCTGTTCTTCTCCCCGTTCCCCTCCCTTCCCTAAGATTTCCTAAAACTTACTTCATTGGGTAAATGGCCTAAACTCCCCAGATTTTAATCCCGAAAAACGACCTAAAATTTAACAAAATTGCCATTTTAGATATTAAAAACAAATTTTTGCAATTCCATGCACCCCTGATCAATTTAGGCACCCATTTACCCCCTAAACACCATTTAAAAAACTGCAAAAAGAGAAATTTGCGAATGCACCGCGTGCCTTTGTAACGGACAAGGCTTAGCTTTCATATTCTGGACTAGGTTGAGCTTCGCCGTCGCCTACGGCGACTAAATGGAACCAGCTACAAAAATACTCCACTATATTATTTTAGGAAAAGCCCCCTCCAAAAAATCCGCCACCCACCCCCCCCTACTTTCCTTCCTTAAATATCCAAACATACATGGGAGATTGGTGAGCATAAATACCCCTCTAACATCCTCCAGCCTCCACCGCCCCGCTCAAATCAATAAAAGAGTATACCAAATACTCAAACATCCCCCCCCCCCCCCCCCACAAAACGACAAAGCCAAAAGCAGCCACCCCCCCCCCCCCCAACAAAGAAACACACACCAACCCCCCCAAAAAAAAACACCCCACTGGGTATAGTTAATCTAGTGTACAGTACAGTACAGTTTCAATTTTGCGTTTTCAAATAGCGTCCAGTACAGTACAGTTTTTTTTTTTTTCTAATAGCGTCCAGTACAGTACAGTTTTTTTTTTTCTAATAGCGTCCAGTACAGTACAGTTTTTTTTTTTTTTATAATAGCGTCCAGTACAGTACAGTTTTTTTTTTTTTTCTAATAGCGTCCAGTACAGTACAGTTTTTTTTTTTTTCTAATAGCGTTCAGTACAGTACAGTTTTTTTTTTTTCTAATAGCGTTCAGTACAGTACAGTTTTTTTTTTTTTCTAATAGCGTTCAGTACAGTACAGTTTATTTTTTTCATTTTTTTTTTCATGTAATATACAGTACAGTTTCGATTTTTAGTTCTTATAAGGAGCAGTACATTTCAAAATGTACTGAACACTATTTGAGACAAAATAAACTGAACTGTACACTTGATTAAATGCACTACCTCGTGTGTTAGAATAGGGCACAGTACAGATTTTTTTTTTCAAACTGAACCGTACTCTATAAGAGATAAAAAATGTAAACTGAACTGCACTCTTCTTGACATAAAAAATTCATTTTTTTTATCTCAACTAAGGCCCAGTACAGTTTTTTTTTTCAAACTGAACTGCACCCTACAAGAACACCGAAAATTTTGCAAATTTTTCCATTTTCAACTAGGGTCCAGTAGAGTTTTTTTTTTAAAAAAAAACCCCCCCCACAAAAAAAAAAAAAAAAAACAAAAAAATTTTTTTTAAAAAAAAGGCCGCACACATTTTTTTTTTAAAAAAAAACCCCCCCCACAAAAAAAAAAAAAAAAAAAAAAAACAACCCCCTCCCCCACAAACGACCACCCAACCCTCCCCCCCCCAAAAACACACCCCCCCCCCCAAAAACACCGAAAATTTCCCATTTTCAACATGGGAAGCGCCAGTGATGCAATTGCTGAGGCGCTTCCCTCAAATTATCAATGGGAAGCGCCAGTGATGCAATTGCTGAGGCGCTTCCCTCAAACTATCAGTGGGAAGCGTCAATGATGCAATTGCTGAGGCGCTTCCCTCAAATTATCATTGGGAAGCGCCAGTGATGCAATTGCTGAGGCGCTTCCCTCAAATTATCATTGGGAAGCGCCAGTGATGCAATTGCTGAGGCGCTTCCCTCAAATTATCATTGGGAAGCGCCAGTGATGCAATTGCTGAGGCGCTTCCCTCAAATTATCATTGGGAAGCGCCAGTGATGCAATTGCAGAGGCGCTTCCCTCAAATTATCACTGGGAAGCGCCAGTGATGCAATTGCTGAGGCGCTTCCCTAAAACTATCACTGGGAAGCGCCAGTGATGCAATTGCTGAGGCGCTTCCCTCAAATTATCATTGGGAAGCGCCAGTGATGCAATTGCAGAGGCGCTTCCCTCAAACTATATTTGGGAAGCGCCAGTGATGCAATTGCAGAGGCGCTTCCCTCAAATTATCATTGGGAAGCGCCAGTGATGCAATTGCTGAGGCGATGTGGGAATGGGCTTAGTTAGGCTAAGGCTCAGGCTAAGGCAATTGCTGAGGCGCTTCCCTCAAATTAT
The DNA here is from genome assembly GCA_030248095.1 of Ptycholaimellus sp. GST1_10. Lineage (NCBI taxonomy): Eukaryota > Metazoa > Nematoda > Chromadorea > Chromadorida > Chromadoridae > Ptycholaimellus > Ptycholaimellus sp. GST1_10. The sequence continues at coordinate 16,144 of JASANA010002471.1, forward strand.
CATTGGGAAGCGCCAGTGATGCAATTGCTGAGGCGCTTCCCTCAAATTATCATTGGGAAGCGTCAATGATGCAATTGCTGAGGCGCTTCCCTCAAATTATCATTGGGAAGCGCCAGTGATGCAATTGCTGAGGCGCTTCCCTCAAATTATCATTGGGAAGCGCCAGTGATGCAATTGCTGAGGCGCTTCCCTCAAATTATCATTGGGAAGCGCCAGTGATGCAATTGCTGAGGCGCTTCCCTCAAATTATCATTGGGAAGCGTCAATGATGCAATTGCTGAGGCGCTTCCCTCAAATTATCATTGGGAAGCGCCAGTGATGCAATTGCTGAGGCGCTTCCCTCAAATTATCATTGGGAAGCGCCAGTGATGCAATTGCTGAGGCGCTTCCCTCAAATTATCATTGGGAAGCGCCAGTGATGCAATTGCTGAGGCGCTTCCCTCAAATTATCATTGGGAAGCGCCAGTGATGCAATTGCTGAGGCGCTTCCCTCAAATTATCATTGGGAAGCGCCAGTGATGCAATTGCTGAGGCGCTTCCCTCAAATTATCATTGGGAAGCGCCAGTGATGCAATTGCTGAGGCGGGAAGCGCCAGTGATGCAATTGCTGAGGCGCTTCCCTCAAATTATCATTGGGAAGCGCCAGTGATGCAATTGCTGAGGCGCTTCCCTCAAATTATCATTGGGAAGCGCCAGTGATGCAATTGCTGAGGCGCTTCCCTCAAATTATCATTGGGAAGCGCCAGTGATGCAATTGCTGAGGCGCTTCCCTCAAATTATCATTGGGAAGCGCCAGTGATGCAATTGCTGAGGCGCTTCCCTCAAATTATCATTGGGAAGCGCCAGTGATGCAATTGCTGAGGCGCTTACCTCAAATTATCATTGGGAAGCGCCAATGATGCAATTGCAGAGGCGCTTCCCTCAAATTATCACTGGGAAGCGCCAGTGATGCAATTGCTGAGGCGCTTCCCTAAAACTATCACTGGGAAGCGCCAGTGATGCAATTGCTGAGGCGCTTCCCTCAAATTATCATTGGGAAGCGCCAGTGATGCAATTGCAGAGGCGCTTCCCTCAAACTATATTTGGGAAGCGCCAGTGATGCAATTGCAGAGGCGCTTCCCTCAAATTATCATTGGGAAGCGCCAGTGATGCAATTGCTGAGGCGATGTGGGAATGGGCTTAGTTAGGCTAAGGCTCAGGCTAAGGCAATTGCTGAGGCGCTTCCCTCAAATTATCATTGGGAAGCGCCAGTGATGCAATTGCTGAGGCGCTTCCCTCAAATTATCATTGGGAAGCGTCAATGATGCAATTGCTGAGGCGCTTCCCTCAAATTATCATTGGGAAGCGCCAGTGATGCAATTGCTGAGGCGCTTCCCTCAAATTATCATTGGGAAGCGCCAGTGATGCAATTGCTGAGGCGCTTCCCTCAAATTATCATTGGGAAGCGCCAGTGATGCAATTGCTGAGGCGCTTCCCTCAAATTATCATTGGGAAGCGCCAGTGATGCAATTGCAGAGGCGCTTCCCTCAAATTATCATTGGGAAGCGCCAGTGATGCAATTGCAGAGGCGCTTCCCTCAAATTATCATTGGGAAGCGCCAGTGATGCAATTGCTGAGGCGATGTGGGAATGGGCTTAGTTAGGCTAAGGCTCAGGCTAAGGCAATTGCTGAGGCGCTTCCCTCAAATTATCATTGGGAAGCGCCAGTGATGCAATTGCTGAGGCGCTTCCCTCAAATTATCATTGGGAAGCGTCAATGATGCAATTGCTGAGGCGCTTCCCTCAAATTATCATTGGGAAGCGCCAGTGATGCAATTGCTGAGGCGCTTCCCTCAAATTATCATTGGGAAGCGCCAGTGATGCAATTGCTGAGGCGCTTCCCTCAAATTATCATTGGGAAGCGCCAGTGATGCAATTGCTGAGGCGCTTCCCTCAAATTATCATTGGGAAGCGCCAGTGATGCAATTGCTGAGGCGCTTCCCTCAAATTATCATTGGGAAGCGCCAGTGATGCAATTGCTGAGGCGCTTCCCTCAAATTATCATTGGGAAGCGCCAGTGATGCAATTGCTGAGGCGCTTCCCTCAAATTATCATTGGGAAGCGCCAGTGATGCAATTGCTGAGGCGCTTCCCTCAAATGCATATTGGGAAGCGCCAGTGATGCAATTGCTGAGGCGCTTCCCTCAAATTATCATTGGGAAGCGCCAGTGATGCAATTGCTGAGGCGCTTCCCTCAAATTATCATTGGGAAGCGCCAGTGATGCAATTGCTGAGGCGCTTCCCTCAAATTATCATCGGGAAGCGCCAGTGATGCAATTGCTGAGGCGCTTCCCTCAAATTATCATTGGGAAGCGCCAGTGATGCAATTGCTGAGGCGCTTCCCTCAAATTATCATTGGGAAGCGCCAGTGATGCAATTGCAGAGGCGCTTCCCTCAAACTATATTTGGGAAGCGCCAGTGATGCAATTGCAGAGGCGCTTCCCTCAAATTATCATTGGGAAGCGCCAGTGATGCAATTGCTGAGGCGATGTGGGAATGGGCTTAGTTAGGCTAAGGCTCAGGCTAAGGCAATTGCTGAGGCGCTTCCCTCAAATTATCATTGGGAAGCGCCAGTGATGCAATTGCTGAGGCGCTTCCCTCAAATTATCATTGGGAAGCGTCAATGATGCAATTGCTGAGGCGCTTCCCTCAAATTATCATTGGGAAGCGCCAGTGATGCAATTGCTGAGGCGCTTCCCTCAAATTATCATTGGGAAGCGCCAGTGATGCAATTGCTGAGGCGCTTCCCTCAAATTATCATTGGGAAGCGCCAGTGATGCAATTGCTGAGGCGCTTCCCTCAAATTATCATTGGGAAGCGCCAGTGATGCAATTGCTGAGGCGCTTCCCTCAAATTATCATTGGGAAGCGCCAGTGATGCAATTGCTGAGGCGCTTCCCTCAAATTATCATTGGGAAGCGCCAGTGATGCAATTGCTGAGGCGCTTCCCTCAAATTATCATTGGGAAGCGCCAGTGATGCAATTGCTGAGGCGCTTCCCTCAAATTATCATTGGGAAGCGCCAGTGATGCAATTGCTGAGGCGATGTCCGGAATGGGCTTAGTCATAGGGAAGCGCTCAACTGATGCAATTGCTGAGGCGCTTCCCTCAAATTATCATTGGGAAGCGCCAGTGATGCAATTGCTGAGGCGCTTCCCTCAAATTATCATTGGGAAGCGCCAGTGATGCAATTGCTGAGGCGCTTCCCTCAAATTATCATTGGGAAGCGCCAGTGATGCAATTGCTGAGGCGCTTCCCTCAAATTATCATTGGGAAGCGCCAGTGATGCAATTGCTGAGGCGCTTCCCTCAAATTATCATTGGGAAGCGCCAGTGATGCAATTGCTGAGGCGCTTCCCTCAAATTATCATTGGGAAGCGCCAGTGATGCAATTGCTGAGGCGATGTGGGAATGGGCTTAGTTAGGCTAAGGCTCAGGCTAAGGCAATTGCTGAGGCGCTTCCCTCAAATTATCATTGGGAAGCGCCAGTGATGCAATTGCTGAGGCGCTTCCCTCAAATTATCATTGGGAAGCGCCAGTGATGCAATTGCTGAGGCGCTTCCCTCAAATTATCATTGGGAAGCGCCAGTGATGCAATTGCTGAGGCGCTTCCCTCAAATTATCATTGGGAAGCGCCAGTGATGCAATTGCTGAGGCGCTTCCCTCAAATTATCATTGGGAAGCGCCAGTGATGCAATTGCTGAGGCGCTTCCCTCAAATTATCATTGGGAAGCGCCAGTGATGCAATTGCTGAGGCGCTTCCCTCAAATTATCATTGGGAAGCGCCAGTGATGCAATTGCTGAGGCGCTTCCCTCAAATTATCATTGGGAAGCGCCAGTGATGCAATTGCTGAGGCGCTTCCCTCAAATTATCATTGGGAAGCGCCACTGATGCAATTGCTGAGGCGCTTCCCTCAAATTATCATTGGGAAGCGCCAGTGATGCAATTGCTGAGGCGCTTCCCTCAAATTATCATTGGGAAGCGCCAGAATGATGCAATTGCTGAGGCGCTTCCCTCAAATTATCATTGGGAAGCGCCAGTGATGCAATTGCTGAGGCGCTTCCCTCAAATTATCATTGGGAAGCGCCAGTGATGCAATTGCTGAGGCGCTTCCCTCAAATTATCATTGGGAAGCGCCAGTGATGCAATTGCTGAGGCGCTTCCCTCAAATTATCATTGGGAAGCGCCAGTGATGCAATTGCTGAGGCGCTTCCCTCAAATTATCATTGGGAAGCGCCAGTGATGCAATTGCTGAGGCGCTTCCCTCAAATTATCATTGGGAAGCGCCAGTGATGCAATTGCTGAGGCGCTTCCCTCAAATTATCATTGGGAAGCGCCAGTGATGCAATTGCTGAGGCGCTTCCCTCAAATTATCATTGGGAAGCGCCAGTGATGCAATTGCTGAGGCGCTTCCCTCAAATTATCATTGGGAAGCGCCAGTGATGCAATTGCTGAGGCGCTTCCCTCAAATTATCATTGGGAAGCGCCAGTGATGCAATTGCTGAGGCGCTTCCCTCAAATTATCATTGGGAAGCGCCAGTGATGCAATTGCTGAGGCGCTTCCCTCAAATTATCATTGGGAAGCGCCAGTGATGCAATTGCTGAGGCGCTTCCCTCAAATTATCATTGGGAAGCGCCAGTGATGCAATTGCTGAGGCGCTTCCCTCAAATTATCATTGGGAAGCGCCAGTGATGCAATTGCTGAGGCGCTTCCCTCAAATTATCATTGGGAAGCGCCAGTGATGCAATTGCTGAGGCGATGTGGGAATGGGCTTAGTTAGGCTAAGGCTCAGGCTAAGGCAATTGCTGAGGCGCTTCCCTCAAATTATCATTGGGAAGCGCCAGTGATGCAATTGCTGAGGCGCTTCCCTCAAATTATCATTGGGAAGCGTCAGTGATGCAATTGCTGAGGCGCTTCCCTCAAATTATCATTGGGAAGCGCCAGTGATGCAATTGCTGAGGCGCTTCCCTCAAATTATCATTGGGAAGCGCCAGTGATGCAATTGCTGAGGCGCTTCCCTCAAATTATCATTGGGAAGCGCCAGTGATGCAATTGCTGAGGCGCTTCCCTCAAATTATCATTGGGAAGCGCCAGTGATGCAATTGCTGAGGCGCTTCCCTCAAATTATCATTGGGAAGCGCCAGTGATGCAATTGCTGAGGCGCTTCCCTCAAATTATCATTGGGAAGCGCCAGTGATGCAATTGCTGAGGCGCTTCCCTCAAATTATCATTGGGAAGCGCCAGTGATGCAATTGCTGAGGCGCTTCCCTCAAATTATCATTGGGAAGCGCCAGTGATGCAATTGCTGAGGCGCTTCCCTCAAATTATCATTGGGAAGCGCCAGTGATGCAATTGCTGAGGCGCTTCCCTCAAATTATCATTGGGAAGCGCCAGTGATGCAATTGCTGAGGCGCTTCCCTCAAATTATCATTGGGAAGCGCCAGTGATGCAATATCTGAAGCGCTTCCTAATTGGGAAGCGCCAGTGATGCAATTGCTGAGGCGCTTCCCTCAAATTATCATTGGGAAGCGCCAGTGATGCAATTGCTGAGGCGCTTCCCTCAAATTATCATTGGGAAGCGACAGTGATGCAATTGCTGAGGCGCTTCCCTCAAATTATCATTGGGAAGCGCCAGTGATGCAATTGCTGAGGCGCTTCCCTCAAATTATCATTGGGAAGCGCCAGTGATGCAATTGCTGAGGCGCTTCTCCTTCAAATTATCATTGGGAAGCGCCAGTGATGCAATTGCTGAGGCGCTTCCCTCAAATTATCATTGGGAAGCGCCAGTGATGCAATTGCTGAGGCGCTTCCCTCAAATTATCATTGGGAAGCGCCAGTGATGCAATTGCTGAGGCGCTTCCCTCAAATTATCATTGGGAAGCGCCAGTGATGCAATTGCTGAGGCGCTTCCCTCAAATTATCATTGGGAAGCGCCAGTGATGCAATTGCTGAGGCGCTTCCCTCAAATTATCATTGGGAAGCGCCAGTGATGCAATTGCTGAGGCGCTTCCCTCAAATTATCATTGGGAAGCGCCAGTGATGCAATTGCTGAGGCGCTTCCCAAAATGGGAAGCCCATATGCAATTGATCAAATTATCATTGGGAAGCGCCAGTGATGCAATTGCTGAGGCGCTTCCCTCAAATTATCATTGGGAAGCGCCAGTGATGCAATTGCTGAGGCGCTTCCCTCAAATTATCATTGGGAAGCGCCAGTGATGCAATTGCTGAGGCGCTTCCCTCAAATTATCATTGGGAAGCGCCAGTGATGCAATTGCTGAGGCGCTTCCCTCAAATTATCATTGGGAAGCGCCAGTGATGCAATTGCTGAGGCGATGTCGGAAAGTGCTTAGTTAGGCTCAGGCTCAGGCTAAGGCAAGTGATGATGAGCTTCCCTCAAATTATCATTGGGAAGCGCCAGTGATGCAATTGCTGAGGCGCTTCCCTCAAATTATCATTGGGAAGCGCCAGTGATGCAATTGCTGAGGCGCTTCCCTCAAATTATCATTGGGAAGCGCCAGTGATGCAATTGCTGAGGCGCTTCCCTCAAATTATCATTGGGAAGCGCCAGTGATGCAATTGCTGAGGCGCTTCCCTCAAATTATCATTGGGAAGCGCCAGTGATGCAATTGCTGAGGCGCTTCCCTCAAATTATCATTGGGAAGCGCCAGTGATGCAATTGCTGAGGCGCTTCCCTCAAATTATCATTGGGAAGCGCCAGTGATGCAATTGCTGAGGCGCTTCCCTCAAATTATCATTGGGAAGCGCCAGTGATGCAATTGCTGAGGCGCTTCCCTCAAATTATCATTGGGAAGCGCCAGTGATGCAATTGCTGAGGCGCTTCCCTCAAATTATCATTGGGAAGCGCCAGTGATGCAATTGCTGAGGCGCTTCCCTCAAATTATCATTGGGAAGCGCCAGTGATGCAATTGCTGAGGCGCTTCCCTCAAATTATCATTGGGAAGCGCCAGTGATGCAATTGCTGAGGCGATGTGGGAATGGGCTTAGTTAGGCTAAGGCTCAGGCTAAGGCAATTGCTGAGGCGCTTCCCTCAAATTATCATTGGGAAGCGCCAGTGATGCAATTGCTGAGGCGCTTCCCTCAAATTATCATTGGGAAGCGCCAGTGATGCAATTGCTGAGGCGCTTCCCTCAAATTATCATTGGGAAGCGCCAGTGATGCAATTGCTGAGGCGCTTCCCTCAAATTATCATTGGGAAGCGCCAGTGATGCAATTGCTGAGGCGCTTCCCTCAAATTATCATTGGGAAGCGCCAGTGATGCAATTGCTGAGGCGCTTCCCTCAAATTATCATTGGGAAGCGCCAGTGATGCAATTGCTGAGGCGCTTCCCTCAAATTATCATTGGGAAGCGCCAGTGATGCAATTGCTGAGGCGCTTCCCTCAAATTATCATTGGGAAGCGCCAGTGATGCAATTGCTGAGGCGCTTCCCTCAAATTATCATTGGGAAGCGCCAGTGATGCAATTGCTGAGGCGCTTCCCTCAAATTATCATTGGGAAGCGCCAGTGATGCAATTGCTGAGGCGCTTCCCTCAAATTATCATTGGGAAGCGCCAGTGATGCAATTGCTGAGGCGCTTCCCTCAAATTATCATTGGGAAGCGCCAGTGATGCAATTGCTGAGGCGCTTCCCTCAAATTATCATTGGGAAGCGCCAGTGATGCAATTGCTGAGGCGCTTCCCTCAAATTATCATTGGGAAGCGCCAGTGATGCAATTGCTGAGGCGCTTCCCTCAAATTATCATTGGGAAGCGCCAGTGATGCAATTGCTGAGGCGCTTCCCTCAAATTATCATTGGGAAGCGCCAGTGATGCAATTGCTGAGGCGCTTCCCTCAAATTATCATTGGGAAGCGCCAGTGATGCAATTGCTGAGGCGCTTCCCTCAAATTATCATTGGGAAGCGCCAGTGATGCAATTGCTGAGGCGCTTCCCTCAAATTATCATTGGGAAGCGCCAGTGATGCAATTGCTGAGGCGCTTCCCTCAAATTATCATTGGGAAGCGCCAGTGATGCAATTGCTGAGGCGCTTCCCTCAAATTATCATTGGGAAGCGCCAGTGATGCAATTGCTGAGGCGCTTCCCTCAAATTATCATTGGGAAGCGCCAGTGATGCAATTGCTGAGGCGCTTCCCTCAAATTATCATTGGGAAGCGCCAGTGATGCAATTGCTGAGGCGCTTCCCTCAAATTATCATTGGGAAGCGCCAGTGATGCAATTGCTGAGGCGCTTCCCTCAAATTATCATTGGGAAGCGCCAGTGATGCAATTGCTGAGGCGCTTCCCTCAAATTATCATTGGGAAGCGCCAGTGATGCAATTGCTGAGGCGCTTCCCTCAAATTATCATTGGGAAGCGCCAGTGATGCAATTGCTGAGGCGCTTCCCTCAAATTATCATTGGGAAGCGCCAGTGATGCAATTGCTGAGGCGCTTCCCTCAAATTATCATTGGGAAGCGCCAGTGATGCAATTGCTGAGGCGCTTCCCTCAAATTATCATTGGGAAGCGCCAGTGATGCAATTGCTGAGGCGCTTCCCTCAAATTATCATTGGGAAGCGCCAGTGATGCAATTGCTGAGGCGCTTCCCTCAAATTATCATTGGGAAGCGTCAATGATGCAATTGCTGAGGCGCTTCCCTCAAATTATCATTGGGAAGCGCCAGTGATGCAATTGCTGAGGCGCTTCCCTCAAATTATCATTGGGAAGCGCCAGTGATGCAATTGCTGAGGCGCTTCCCTCAAATTATCATTGGGAAGCGCCAGTGATGCAATTGCTGAGGCGCTTCCCTCAAATTATCATTGGGAAGCGCCAGTGATGCAATTGCAGAGGCGCTTCCCTCAAACTATATTTGGGAAGCGCCAGTGATGCAATTGCAGAGGCGCTTCCCTCAAATTATCATTGGGAAGCGCCAGTGATGCAATTGCTGAGGCGATGTGGGAATGGGCTTAGTTAGGCTAAGGCTCAGGCTAAGGCAATTGCTGAGGCGCTTCCCTCAAATTATCATTGGGAAGCGCCAGTGATGCAATTGCTGAGGCGCTTCCCTCAAATTATCATTGGGAAGCGTCAATGATGCAATTGCTGAGGCGCTTCCCTCAAATTATCATTGGGAAGCGCCAGTGATGCAATTGCTGAGGCGCTTCCCTCAAATTATCATTGGGAAGCGCCAGTGATGCAATTGCTGAGGCGCTTCCCTCAAATTATCATTGGGAAGCGCCAGTGATGCAATTGCTGAGGCGCTTCCCTCAAATTATCATTGGGAAGCGCCAGTGATGCAATTGCTGAGGCGCTTCCCTCAAATTATCATTGGGAAGCGCCAGTGATGCAATTGCTGAGGCGCTTCCCTCAAATTATCATTGGGAAGCGCCAGTGATGCAATTGCTGAGGCGCTTCCCTCAAATTATCATTGGGAAGCGCCAGTGATGCAATTGCAGAGGCGCTTCCCTCAAACTATATTTGGGAAGCGCCAGTGATGCAATTGCAGAGGCGCTTCCCTCAAATTATCATTGGGAAGCGCCAGTGATGCAATTGCTGAGGCGATGTGGGAATGGGCTTAGTTAGGCTAAGGCTCAGGCTAAGGCAATTGCTGAGGCGCTTCCCTCAAATTATCATTGGGAAGCGCCAGTGATGCAATTGCTGAGGCGCTTCCCTCAAATTATCATTGGGAAGCGTCAATGATGCAATTGCTGAGGCGCTTCCCTCAAATTATCATTGGGAAGCGCCAGTGATGCAATTGCTGAGGCGCTTCCCTCAAATTATCATTGGGAAGCGCCAGTGATGCAATTGCTGAGGCGCTTCCCTCAAATTATCATTGGGAAGCGCCAGTGATGCAATTGCTGAGGCGCTTCCCTCAAATTATCATTGGGAAGCGCCAGTGATGCAATTGCTGAGGCGCTTCCCTCAAATTATCATTGGGAAGCGCCAGTGATGCAATTGCTGAGGCGCTTCCCTCAAATTATCATTGGGAAGCGCCAGTGATGCAATTGCTGAGGCGCTTCCCTCAAATTATCATTGGGAAGCGCCAGTGATGCAATTGCTGAGGCGCTTCCCTCAAATTATCATTGGGAAGCGCCAGTGATGCAATTGCTGAGGCGCTTCCCTCAAATTATCATTGGGAAGCGCCAGTGATGCAATTGCTGAGGCGCTTCCCTCAAATTATCATTGGGAAGCGCCAGTGATGCAATTGCTGAGGCGCTTCCTAAATTACTGGGAAGCGCCAGTGATGCAATTGCTGAGGCGCCTCCCTCAAATTATCATTGGGAAGCGCCAGTGATGCAATTGCTGAGGCGCTTCCCTCAAATTATCATTGGGAAGCGCCAGTGATGCAATTGCTGAGGCGCTTCCCTCAAATTATCATTGGGAAGCGCCAGTGATGCAATTGCTGAGGCGCTTCCCTCAAATTATCATTGGGAAGCGCCAGTGATGCAATTGCTGAGGCGCTTCCCTCAAATTATCATTGGGAAGCGCCAGTGATGCAATTGCTGAGGCGCTTCCCTCAAACTATATTTGGGAAGCGCCAGTGATGCAATTGCAGAGGCGCTTCCCTCAAATTATCATTGGGAAGCGCCAGTGATGCAATTGCTGAGGCGATGTGGGAATGGGCTTAGTTAGGCTAAGGCTCAGGCTAAGGCAATTGCTGAGGCGCTTCCCTCAAATTATCATTGGGAAGCGCCAGTGATGCAATTGCTGAGGCGCTTCCCTCAAATTATCATTGGGAAGCGCCAGTGATGCAATTGCTGAGGCGCTTCCCTCAAATTATCATTGGGAAGCGCCAGTGATGCAATTGCTGAGGCGCTTCCCTCAAATTATCATTGGGAAGCGCCAGTGATGCAATTGCTGAGGCGCTTCCCTCAAATTATCATTGGGAAGCGCCAGTGATGCAATTGCTGAGGCGCTTCCCTCAAATTATCATTGGGAAGCGCCAGTGATGCAATTGCTGAGGCGCTTCCCTCAAATTATCATTGGGAAGCGCCAGTGATGCAATTGCTGAGGCGCTTCCCTCAAATTATCATTGGGAAGCGCCAGTGATGCAATTGCTGAGGCGCTTCCCTCAAATTATCATTGGGAAGCGCCAGTGATGCAATTGCTGAGGCGCTTCCCTCAAATTATCATTGGGAAGCGCCAGTGATGCAATTGCTGAGGCGCTTCCCTCAAATTATCATTGGGAAGCGCCAGTGATGCAATTGCTGAGGCGCTTCCCTCAAATTATCATTGGGAAGCGCCAGTGATGCAATTGCTGAGGCGCTTCCCTCAAATTATCATTGGGAAGCGCCAGTGATGCAATTGCTGAGGCGCTTCCCTCAAATTATCATTGGGAAGCGCCAGTGATGCAATTGCTGAGGCGCTTCCCTCAAATTATCATTGGGAAGCGCCAGTGATGCAATTGCTGAGGCGCTTCCCTCAAATTATCATTGGGAAGCGCCAGTGATGCAATTGCTGAGGCGCTTCCCTCAAATTATCATTGGGAAGCGCCAGTGATGCAATTGCTGAGGCGCTTCCCTCAAATTATCATTGGGAAGCGCCAGTGATGCAATTGCTGAGGCGCTTCCCTCAAATTATCATTGGGAAGCGCCAGTGATGCAATTGCTGAGGCGCTTCCCTCAAATTATCATTGGGAAGCGCCAGTGATGCAATTGCTGAGGCGCTTCCCTCAAATTATCATTGGGAAGCGCCAGTGATGCAATTGCTGAGGCGCTTCCCTCAAATTATCATTGGGAAGCGCCAGTGATGCAATTGCTGAGGCGCTTCCCTCAAATTATCATTGGGAAGCGCCAGTGATGCAATTGCTGAGGCGCTTCCCTCAAATTATCATTGGGAAGCGCCAGTGATGCAATTGCTGAGGCGCTTCCCTCAAATTATCATTGGGAAGCGCCAGTGATGCAATTGCTGAGGCGCTTCCCTCAAATTATCATTGGGAAGCGCCAGTGATGCAATTGCTGAGGCGATGTGGGAATGGGCTTAGTTAGGCTAAGGCTAAGGCTAAGGCAATTGCTGAGGCGCTTCCCTCAAATTATCATTGGGAAGCGCCAGTGATGCAATTGCTGAGGCGCTTCCCTCAAATTATCATTGGGAAGCGCCAGTGATGCAATTGCTGAGGCGCTTCCCTCAAATTATCATTGGGAAGCGCCAGTGATGCAATTGCTGAGGCGCTTCCCTCAAATTATCATTGGGAAGCGCCAGTGATGCAATTGCTGAGGCGCTTCCCTCAAATTATCATTGGGAAGCGCCAGTGATGCAATTGCTGAGGCGCTTCCCTCAAATTATCATTGGGAAGCGCCAGTGATGCAATTGCTGAGGCGCTTCCCTCAAATTATCATTGGGAAGCGCCAGTGATGCAATTGCTGAGGCGCTTCCCTCAAATTATCATTGGGAAGCGCCAGTGATGCAATTGCTTAGGCGCTTCCCTCAAATTATCATTGGGAAGCGCCAGTGATGCATTTGCTGAGGCGCTTCCCTCAAATTATCATTGGGAAGCGCCAGTGATGCAATTGCTGAGGCGCTTCCCTCAAATTATCATTGGGAAGCGCCAGTGATGCAATTGCTGAGGCGCTTCCCTCAAATTATCATTGGGAAGCGCCAGTGATGCAATTGCTGAGGCGCGTCCCTCAAATTATCATTGGGAAGCGCCAGTGATGCAATTGCTGAGGCGCTTCCCTCAAATTATCATTGGGAAGCGCCAGTGATGCAATTGCTGAGGCGCTTCCCTCAAATTATCATTGGGAAGCGCCAGTGATGCAATTGCTGAGGCGCTTCCCTCAAATTATCATTGGGAAGCGCCAGTGATGCCATTGCTGAGGCGATGCGGGAATGGGCTTAGTTAGGCAAAGTCGAAGGCTAAGGCAATTGCTGAGGCGCTTCCCTCAAATTATCATTGGGAAGCGCCAGTGATGCAATTGCTGAGGCGCTTCCCTCAAATTATCATTGGGAAGCGCCAGTGATGCAATTGCTGAGGCGCTTCCCTCAAATTATCATTGGGAAGCGCCAGTGATGCAATTGCTGAGGCGCTTCCCTCAAATTATCATTGGGAAGCGCCAGTGATGCAATTGCTGAGGCGCTTCCCTCAAATTATCATTGGGAAGCGCCAGTGATGCAATTGCTGAGGCGCTTCCCTCAAATTATCATTGGGAAGCGCCAGTGATGCAATTGCTGAGGCGCTTCCCTCAAATTATCATTGGGAAGCGCCAGTGATGCAATTGCTGAGGCGCTTCCCTCAAATTATCATTGGGAAGCGCCAGTGATGCAATTGCTGAGGCGCTTCCCTCGAATGTCTCATTTGGGAAGCGCTCAGCTGATGCAATTGCTGAGGCGCTTCCCTCAAATTATCATTGGGAAGCGCCAGTGATGCAATTGCTGAGGCGCTTCCCTCAAATTATCATTGGGAAGCGCCAGTGATGCAATTGCTGAGGCGCTTCCCTCAAATTATCATTGGGAAGCGCCAGTGATGCAATTGCTGAGGCGCTTCCCTCAAATTATCATTGGGAAGCGCCAGTGATGCAATTGCTGAGGCGCTTCCCTCAAATTATCATTGGGAAGCGCCAGTGATGCAATTGCTGAGGCGCTTCCCTCAAATTATCATTGGGAAGCGCCACTGATGCAATTGCCGCCGCGCTTCCCTAAAATTATCATTGGGAAGCGCCAGTGATGCAATTGCTGAGGCGCTTCCCTCAAATTATCATTGGGAAGCGCCAGTGATGCAATTGCTGAGGCGCTTCCCTCAAATTATCTCTGGGAAGCGCCAGTGATGCACTTTCTGAGGTTCTTCCCTCAAATTATCATTGGGAAGCGCCAGTGATGCAATTGCTGAGGCGCTTCCCTCAAATTATCATTGGGAAGCGCCAGTGATGCAATTGCTGAGGCGCTTCCCTCAAATTATCATTGGGAAGCGCCAGTGATGCAATTGCTGAGGCGCTTCCCTCAAATTATCATTGGGAAGCGCCAGTGATGCAATTGCTGAGGCGCTTCCCTCAAATTATCATTGGGAAGCGCCAGTGATGCAATTGCTGAGGCGCTTCCCTCAAATTATCATTGGGAAGCGCCAGTGATGCAATTGCTGAGGCGCTTCCCTCAAATTATCATTGGGAAGCGCCAGTGATGCAATTGCTGAGGCGCTTCCCTCAAATTATCATTGGGAAGCGCCAGTGATGCAATTGCTGAGGCGCTTCCCTCAAATTATCATTGGGAAGCGCCAGTGATGCAATTGCTGAGGCGCTTCCCTCAAATTATCATTGGGAAGCGCCAGTGATGCAATTGCTGAGGCGCTTCCCTCAAATTATCATTGGGAAGCGCCAGTGATGCAATTGCTGAGGCGCTTCCCTCAAATTATCATTGGGAAGCGCCAGTGATGCAATTGCTGAGGCGCTTCCCTCAAATTATCATTGGGAAGCGCCAGTGATGCAATTGCTGAGGCGCTTCCCTCAAATTATATTTGGGAAGCGCCAGTGATGCAATTGCAGAGGCGCTTCCCTCAAATTATCATTGGGAAGCGCCAGTGATGCAATTGCTGAGGCGATGTGGGAATGGGCTTAGTTAGGCTAAGGCTCAGGCTAAGGCAATTGCTGAGGCGCTTCCCTCAAATTATCATTGGGAAGCGCCAGTGATGCAATTGCTGAGGCGCTTCCCTCAAATTATCATTGGGAAGCGTCAATGATGCAATTGCTGAGGCGCTTCCCTCAAATTATCATTGGGAAGCGCCAGTGATGCAATTGCTGAGGCGCTTCCCTCAAATTATCATTGGGAAGCGCCAGTGATGCAATTGCTGAGGCGCTTCCCTCAAATTATCATTGGGAAGCGCCAGTGATGCAATTGCTGAGGCGCTTCCCTCAAATTATCATTGGGAAGCGCCAGTGATGCAATTGCTGAGGCGCTTCCCTCAAATTATCATTGGGAAGCGCCAGTGATGCAATTGCTGAGGCGCTTCCCTCAAATTATCATTGGGAAGCGCCAGTGATGCAATTGCTGAGGCGCTTCCCTCAAATTATCATTGGGAAGCGCCAGTGATGCAATTGCTGAGGCGCTTCCCTCAAATTATCATTGGGAAGCGCCAGTGATGCAATTGCTGAGGCGCTTCCCTCAAATTATCATTGGGAAGCGCCAGTGATGCAATTGCTGAGGCGCTTCCCTCAAATTATCATTGGGAAGCGCCAGTGATGCAATTGCTGAGGCGCTTCCCTCAAATTATCATTGGGAAGCGCCAGTGATGCAATTGCTGAGGCGCTTCCCTCAAATTATCATTGGGAAGCGCCAGTGATGCAATTGCTGAGGCGCTTCCCTCAAATTATCATTGGGAAGCGCCAGTGATGCAATTGCTGAGGCGCTTCCCTCAAATTATCATTGGGAAGCGCCAGTGATGCAATTGCTGAGGCGCTTCCCTCAAATTATCATTGGGAAGCGCCAGTGATGCAATTGCTGAGGCGCTTCCCTCAAATTATCATTGGGAAGCGCCAGTGATGCAATTGCTGAGGCGCTTCCCTCAAATTATCATTGGGAAGCGCCAGTGATGCAATTGCTGAGGCGCTTCCCTCAAATTATCATTGGGAAGCGCCAGTGATGCAATTGCTGAGGCGCTTCCCTCAAATTATCATTGGGAAGCGCCAGTGATGCAATTGCTGAGGCGCTTCCCTCAAATTATCATTGGGAAGCGCCAGTGATGCAATTGCTGAGGCGCTTCCCTCAAATTATCATTGGGAAGCGCCAGTGATGCAATTGCTGAGGCGCTTCCCTCAAATTATCATTGGGAAGCGCCAGTGATGCAATTGCTGAGGCGCTTCCCTCAAATTATCATTGGGAAGCGCCAGTGATGCAATTGCTGAGGCGCTTCCCTCAAATTATCATTGGGAAGCGCCAGTGATGCAATTGCTGAGGCGCTTCCCTCAAATTATCATTGGGAAGCGCCAGTGATGCAATTGCTGAGGCGATGTGGGAATGGGCTTAGTTAGGCTAAGGCTAAGGCTAAGGCAATTGCTGAGGCGCTTCCCTCAAATTATCATTGGGAAGCGCCAGTGATGCAATTGCTGAGGCGCTTCCCTCAAATTATCATTGGGAAGCGCCAGTGATGCAATTGCTGAGGCGCTTCCCTCAAATTATCATTGGGAAGCGCCAGTGATGCAATTGCTGAGGCGCTTCCCTCAAATTATCATTGGGAAGCGCCAGTGATGCAATTGCTGAGGCGCTTCCCTCAAATTATCATTGGGAAGCGCCAGTGATGCAATTGCTGAGGCGCTTCCCTCAAATTATCATTGGGAAGCGCCAGTGATGCAATTGCTGAGGCGCTTCCCTCAAATTATCATTGGGAAGCGCCAGTGATGCAATTGCTGAGGCGCTTCCCTCAAATTATCATTGGGAAGCGCCAGTGATGCAATTGCTGAGGCGCTTCCCTCAAATTATCATTGGGAAGCGCCAGTGATGCAATTGCTGAGGCGCTTCCCTCAAATTATCATTGGGAAGCGCCAGTGATGCAATTGCTGAGGCGCTTCCCTCAAATTATCATTGGGAAGCGCCAGTGATGCAATTGCTGAGGCGCTTCCCT